>QANX01006275.1:0-14426 GCA_003254975.1 Ochetophila trinervis | reverse complement strand
TTCATACCCAAAGAGCACCAACTTCAACAAGCTTGGGGACAAGGTGGCCACTGAGATGGAGAGCGACGAGGGACTCCAAGCCACCGACGCAGGAGCCGCCAATGAAAACGGCTGGCGCACTATTCCGCGGGTGGTCGCTATCGTGCGCGGGGGAGCAGGAAGAGAGAGCAGCGATCTCGTGGTCGTCCAATTCGATGACGGTTGGGTGGACCCCGATGGTTACCAGGAGCTTCTTCATGACGTGGCACATGCAGCAAGAGTTTCGGCTGAAGATTATCACCGGATGCTCCGATATGAGACGCCGGATTCGCGTCTCGGCCGATTCCGCCACGTCGATGGATAGAGAGGAAGCTGTGGCGGTGGTGGTTGGGGTGGAGGTGGGACCGAGGTCTACATGGACGACGTCGTTGGAGCAACGTCGTAGGCCTTGCATCGCCGGAGAAAAGAGAGAGCTTAGGACTGGGTTTGAGTTTGGGTTTGGGAAATTTCGAGATGTCAACGGTGGCAAGTGTGGTGTGAGGATGGGTTTAGGAAATGGGGAGAGAGATAGAGAGAGGTTTATAAAATAAAAATGTGGTGGGGGAGGAGAGAGAGTGTGTGTGCTGCTTACGTCACAAACTACGGTGTTTGCATAGGTTTTTTTCATAATCCGACCCCTTTTTACAAGTTTTCCAATGCCCACGCGCCCACCGCCCCATCTTTTACGTCTTTAATATTGTTTTCTATTCGAACTTTGTCTGACCCCCCCATTCATTAAATCAACTTAGCAATAAAAATATCTGAATACAGTTTAATATATTTTAAAATTAAATTTATTCATATAACAAATTTATAATTAATTTAAATAATTAATAAAAAAATTACATATTTATTTAATTTAATTAGAATTAAAATAATTATATATTTGTTTAATTTTAATTAAAATTAATAAATTTTATAAGTTATATATAAAACAATTAACTTTTAAAATTAATTTTTTTATTTTTTATTATATTAAAAATTAAAAAAAATTAAAATTTATTTATGATTTTTCTTTTAGTTTTAGGTAAAATTAAAAATGAATAAACCAAGATAACTTGCTATGCATGTTACATTTAAATTAACATAATTTATCAATTTTAACTAAATTTGACATTAATTTAATAAAAATGCAACTATTTTTAATTTATAATGTATTAATTGTACAAATTAATTGTAAAGACTCCTATATAAACAAATTCAATTTTAAAAAATACTAAAATGCATTTAGACATAATAAAAATCTAATTTCTCTTTTTTTAGGACATTTTACATAATTATAAATAATATATATATATGTTTAATTTTAAATCGCCTCATAAATATATTGGCACGAAAATAAAATATAAGTTAGATTGTTATAAAAAATTTTAAAAGACGATAAATAAGTATACTATTGGTATAATATTTTTATTAAATAAATATGTCAACTATGTTTAATACAAATATTAAACAAATGCAATCTAGTGTTGAAAAATTATAACACCAGTAATAATGCTAAATAAATAAATTAGCACAAAAATAATTTATTAAAAGCAATTGACATTTCTATTTACAAATCTTATATAATACTCAAATTATGGCAAAAAAATTGATTATCTTGTAGAAACTTGCTAATACACTATTTTTAACTGTTCATTCAACAATACAAAATAAAGGAATTAGCTTAAATATAAAATTGATAAACTAAAAATAAACAAATCCATGAAACACAAGTAATCATAAAATTTGATCCAAATAAATTAAACTGTTGCGATATATATTACCGACGGAATTAGGCATTGTATATATAGGACGAGTAAAAAATAACTAAATCGTCTATATAATTATATATTATTTCCTATATATTTATATATTATTTAATAATAATATTAAATATCAATTTTGTTTAAACTATAATTTTTAATTAACAAATAACAATTTAATATATTTTTCTAATGCACTTCCAATTTGTTTATGATTCGATTCTATCCTCCTATTTATCTAAACGCTGATTAATTTTTAAATATCAATTTTATTTAGAAAATATTTATCATTAACAAATTTTTTCCTTATAAATGTATTTAATTATGTCCAAATCGTAAAAAGTAGAAATCCAATTAAAAAATAAACTAAAGTCCAAACTGCTAAATTAAATCAAATCAAATCAAGCCGTTATTCAGTCTAATTTAGTTTGGCTGGATGACTTTAACAGCTTAATTTGTTTTGTAAATTAACTAATTAATTGTAACAATTTCGCCTAAAATTCTTTTCATCAAACTGCCCCACTCTAATAAAAAAGTAAAGAGAGGAATGATTGGAGGATGGGGAAACGAACGGGGTGAGAAAAGCGCGTGAGGGGGAGAGCAATGGGTTGGGTACATAACAAGGTAGCTCGGAAATACAGGATATTTGCCGGTGGAGCAGTCACGTGGGGAGGGGGTAAGCAGTAAATGAAGGTGACGTCACATTGACTTCGACGTGGAACGGTAAGATTGATCCGTGACGTAAGGAAAAGCTCAAGTCCCAGCGCAGTGAGAAAAAAGAAGGTCAGCTGACGTGGACTCGTAGACCATGGTGGTGCTGGGTCCCACTCAAATGACATAATCATCTGGGCCAAATCACACTTTCCTCGTCATCGTGACGTTCCCCCATCGGACACGAGGCGGCTTCCTTTGCTTTCCTTCAGGCATGGAGGATGTGGGCCTCGGTGGGGGTCCCAGCTCCCTTTTGGGTCTGCCCGTGGATGCCAATAGGAGTGGACCACGTGGTTTGTCTTTGTCAGATTGCTACGACGGTAATGGAGGGGGAGTGACGATGTGGGATGTGGTCCCCACCATCACGAATTAAGACTCGGAGTCCTTAAAGCTGCACCGTCGATGGTGGTTAATATGGTGTCTGCCATACGTTGTGAGCTGAGTAAGAGATTGCATCACTCTCCCATTGGATTGGCCCCCACTGACCTATCTTACACTGTTTCAGTTTCTCCTTTATTTCTTCCTCCCTTCCCTTCCCTATCTCACCCCTCCTTCCCATCTATTCCAATTGAATTTCAAAGTTTCCAAATCAAATTTAGGTGGATTGATCCAACAAATTTGAATTCAACCCGTTGATTTTATTAGATTGGTTATAATTTTTACGCTCATATCTCCTTCCGCTGCATAAGTTTTATCCATTTTTAATGGAAAAAAACTATCAAAAATCATAATTAAAAGAGAAAAAGAAATTTACAAGAACAAAATTCCGGCTTGCCGGATTCGAACCAGCGACCTAAGGATATCTGCTGCTAACACTACAGTCCTCCGCTCTACCAACTGAGCTAAAGCCGGGATTTCTTCCAGTTCTCTATATTATAGTTAAAATTCAAAATGAGGATGGAATTAGAAACCCATAAAATTCAACGAGTTTTACTTGCTGTCGTACCTCCATTATAATATACATATATATATATATAACCCCATCAAATAAAGTATTCTATTCTATGTTACCCCGGCGTTATTTATGGTTTGAGAAATCTCATTGAAAATGAGACAAAATTAAGTCACATCCAATCAGATTGAGCTTCTCAAAAAGTTGATTATGGCTTGCATAGCATATGGTATAAATTAAACAATTGTTTTTATTGTTGATACGATCTCTTTTAGTACTTAGCAAAAAGGATTTTTAGTCTTTCAAATCTTCTAATTTAATAAGANTTATGGCTTGCATAGCATATGGTATAAATTAAACAATTGTTTTTATTGTTGATACGATCTCTTTTAGTACTTAGCAAAAAGGATTTTTAGTCTTTCAAATATTATTATTTAATAAGAATGTTATTATTTAATAAGCACAACCTGCTAATCGTAATGAAATAATTTTAGGCTTATTAAATTTATTAACAAAAAATTTAGTATTTATTATTTAGTATTATTTTATTAAATTTATTTTTTACGATTTTAAAGTATTATTAATGAAGTAACTGTTAATAAATTATCATATCATTAGATATTAAATATTAAGTTAATAAATTTGATATAAATAATTTTTTTTTGAAATATACTGCAGCAAAATCCAATTTTGTATTTTTCCATACGAGGAAAAATCAATACCAAAGAGTTGAAACTGTTTAAAAAATCAAAATGGGAAATAAATTATTGTGCGTTGACACAAATTTGTTATACATTTTCAATGAATTGGACGTTCAATGGAATTTTTGTCAAATTGCAAAACCAAACCTTACTAAAGAAAATTTGAATGCAATGATGATGAAGTTGACATGCAAATGAAAATAGGAAGTAGATAGTATCCGGATAGAAAGAATATTTTTGGTTGCATAATTTGAAAATATATATATATATTGTGTGGATGGAGTACTACGTACGCATAAAACTTAAAAGATTCATATATATATATATATATATATATATATAAGATTTAGAAAGAAAGGGAGAGAAAAATGCAGTGAAGCAGGGTTGGAGTGGACCAAAATAAAATGGAGGAAGAGTATCTAAGAGAATCCAGAAGTGGGTAGTGGTCACCATGCATATGCATACGTATCAAGGTCAATATATTCACAAGAATCTTAAATCATTCATACATAAAGTCGTCATGGCCAACATCAGCCATTCAGAGTCCTCTTTAATGTCGATGGTCGAAATTTTAATTCCCATTGCTACAGTTTTTCTTTGTGATTTTTTGCCCCCCCAAAATTAATGTCCAAATGGGAAAAGAAAAAGGTTTTCAATTTGATGGCTAAGAACCTGCAAAAACTGTTATGGCAGACAATTATTAAAGCAAACCTTCATTTGTTACGACTTTATTACAATTATTTTTTCTATCATTTCGGTAAATGAAAATATTTCATTCCGCTTCCTTCTTTCCCAAAAAGAAAAAAAAAAGTACACGAAGAAAAATAAAATAAAGTAAAGAAATATATGATGCGCAGCATATGTCACTCTGTAACAATCGCACTTGAAAGTGTAGTTTAATAATATGAGCAAGTTGAATTTTTAGAGTTAAAATTTAAATTTTAGTAGTCTTATTTATATTCAAATATTCATTTCTGCTATTATTATAAAAGAGAGAAAGAGTTTCCAATTATATAAGTCTCTAATGTAGATTTTTACTGAATTAAAAAAATGCTTAAATTTGACACACTCTCTAAATAACTTATAAATCTATGATCTGGTTATGAATATATCATTTTTTATTAAAAAAAAAAATGAAGCATAAATGCAGAATTCAAATGTAAACTATAAATAAACACTTGTACGTGAAACTCGCTTTAAATGTTTGAAATCTGAATTGGTCAATTTGCACCCGTAAGCTGAAGTCATAAATCAATAATTTGTTTAATAAAAAATATCCGAGGAAATAAATAAAAAGAATTTTATTTATGTACTTCTCCAGCTACATCAATTAAAGATTTTTTAGTAGTGATTTTTTTTCCTTTTTTAAATATACATTGCATTAAAATTAGCCATAGTAAAATGCTATATGATACAATAACATGACATGATACGATATGATAATTTGCAAAATTTAAATATTCGGTATCAGATCATATTTTTAAAAATATTAATTTAATAATTTTTTATATTATTTATTGATTTTTTTAGAAAATTAGAAAATTTATATTTTATTTAATTAGAAAATGATAATTTTTATATCTTTTTATATATTGATATATTTTTTTAAAATTATATATATTTTTTCTATTATTTATTTTAGATGTACAATTTTAGTTTAATTTATAATATTTTAGATACTTTTAAATTGACAATTATAATGCATATTTTTTTTTAGTCACGATAAATATTTAATATAATTTTAATTTATAATATTTTACATATTTTAAATTTACAGTTATTAATTATGTTGAATTTTAATATGCTAATATTTTTTTAAAATTTTTAACATATAATTTAAATATGTATTAATTTAAATTAAAAAATAAAACAAAAATATTTAAATATAATAAATATGAATTAAATACCATACAAATACAAAATGATATGATAGGAAAACGATTAAACACTAAATTTAAATAAAAAAAAATTAATACGAATATAAAATAACACTGTATAAATACAATTCAATAAGATACGGTTGTCAGATTTTTAAAACGCATAAAAACAACCCCGAAGGAATTACACTATCAGTAGTGAGTCGGTAATAAAATCGTAACGATTTGTAAGATTGAATTTAATTCTATTGTCCGAAGGATTTAAAGGCGCCCTTTTGGCATGTTTAATAAAATTAAACCGATTATAATCAAAAAACACTTAACGAAATTGCACAGTTATTATTTACTTTTTTTTTTCATTTTTTTTTTTGCAAATTCACTAGAAAATACATTTTTCAAGAAATAATTTTTTTGATATTACGAGAGCCTATAATAAATGGCCATGTGGCCATCGGTCGTTAACAAATGACACGAAAAACAAGTGGGTATGACCCACTCGCTAATTAACCGCGTGGGGGCTGAGTTTTTAATTTGTCGGGTTGCCAATCTTACACGATTCGTTAAGATGATTAAGACAAACCCCACGTACGCGACCACATGCCCGTACCATCATCATCTCACTAAATCCATATATACAGCAATCGTACCGCAACGGTGCCAGGTACACGAACCGGGTGGGCAAGGTCCGGATCTGACCCGATGGTGCGCATGGTTCCTTTGGGCGCACGGCACGCAGGCGGATAAACCGGTCCATCGGTGGTGGTGATACTGGCTTCGGAAGCAGTCGGCGCCGCTGAGTTGATTTGTTTTTTACGTATTAGTTGGAATTACTTATTTTTTAAGCTCGTTGACTTGGCGAGTGTGACAGTCACATGTCATTGAGTTGGGCAAGATGGCGTCACGATCTGAATCTTTGTCGGCTTTTACAAAGGTTACGTAAGTTTCTCTTCCCCCACTCCTCTTTCGATGGATTTTTTTACGATCTTACAACAGTTATTTTATTTATGAACTATATTATAAATAATATTGTCGTGATGTAATAATTGAAGGGTGATGGGAGTATTGGAGGCCATAACAGTGACGATCCTGATTAATTCAATCAATTTTAGTGTGGGGTCATGGCTTCGAGTCTCATGCAAAATGGCTTCATGAGGCAATGAGGGGACAGAAGGTACTTCTTTTTTTCTTTTATTTTTATATAATATATATCCACAAATTGAAGGTTAAGTTGGGAAAAGGATTAGCGTTGGGAAGAAATTCTTGAAGCATATTCAGTGATATAAAATGACCAAAGTGTTATGACTTTTGGTATAAATGCTTGGAAAGTACATAAAAAAAAAAAAAAAAAAATCTTACTTTAAGTGATTCAGTCGAAAAGTCGTAGTCGTCCAGTATTTTGTTTGAATGAGATGAGCTAACTTAACTCGGACTTGCCTCGGGCTTTGGACTTGCGTAATATTAAAATCTGTTAGTATAATTACATATTTGCTGTAATATAATAGCTTGTATATAAAAATTATAATTCCCCAACTAATGCAATGAAGAAACTGTGAATGTAATTTTAAAAAAGATAAACAAGTTTTCTTGTGGGCGGTTATTTAGTATTATTACATGCATGGACATGGAAGAGCGTGCAAAGGAGGCAAAAATATAAAGAACCAGATCTTAAAGGAAAGCATCTCGAGTCAAATAAACGGAGAACACTGATTATTGGAGATTGTTATGGATAAAATATAAAAGATATATTGATTCAATATATATCAAAAAGTTAAAAAAATTAGTGATAAGAAGTTTAAAATTTAATAACTACATTTAAATGAAAAATAAATTTAAAGATTTAAAAAGAATTCGGCATAAATATCTACATATAAATATTCAAACGGACTGAAAAAAAATATTAAAAATAAAATTTAAAAAATATAATGACTAATTTTCTATTAGATTAAGCTTTTGAAACTAGTAATGATTCAAAACCAACGAATAAAAACCATTACAATATTAAAATTTTCAAATAAGTTGACTATAAATTTTCAAATATGTGTATATATATATATATATACATAGAAAGTTCTTTATAGTTAGAAAGTTTCAAATGCTTATATAGAGATTTAATTAAAAAAAATGATTTCTCTTTTGTTTTTCATTTAAATTTTCATTCTTACTCTTATACTCTTATTGCTATGTCATTCAACATAAAAATAATCTTCAATATTAAAAAACATTTAGATTTTGGCTTTATGGGTTGATCAGTCTATTTTTTCGCAATGAATGTTGATATATATTAAATGAACAAGAATATTAAAACAAATAAATAAATAAATGCAAAGGAAAAAAATCATGATTTTTTGGATTAAATGACAAATGGAGCACTCTATTGCAAAATTTATATATAGGTTTATTTTATACCATAACCCCCTAATTTTTAGGGTGTATGATATTTGTCTCCAACATTTTAAATTTTAAATGGGTGGTTATGTCTCATACCAACTGTAATTGTTGCTACAATATCTTTTTATCATCATTTATAGTTAATAATGTTGTTTTTTATACCACGTGCATATCAGTATAACGACAACAATGGTAGTTTTATCATTTTTGTTCCATATTTCTCTTTTTTTCCCCTTCAACCCCAAAAGAAAATCGAAAAGGGAAAGAACAAAAAAAAATCAGGAATTGAAAAATCATACAAAAATAATAAAAAAAATCTTGTAATGTAGAAAAGTTTTTTTGGTTTAACGATTTTTTGGTAGTCATTTCCCTAATGGATCAAATCGGATAATCGTTTATAAGAATAAATTTTTTATTTTTTATTTCTAATTTTTCAATTTCTAAAATCGTATGCTTTTCTCTTTTTAATTTTTCATAAATTATAGTGAAAAAAAAAAAATAGAGTGAGAAAGATAAAATTATTTCTATTGATGTTGCAAGTGAAAGGCGCTGGAAAAAATTACGACATTATTTAATGTATAATAACCATAGAGAATATTATAGTAAATTTAAATTTAATAAGGGCCATGATCACCTATTAATTCTGAATGATAAAATATTTAATAATTTTCATATATATATGTATATATATATATATATATACATGAAAATTAGGAAATTTCGGGCCACTAGGAGAAGGCCTAATTAATAAAGGATGTTTTTAATTAAAAAGCCGATTCAAAATGGCAGAATATAAAAACCAATACAACACACACGCATCCAGACCAGTCGTCAAGGGTGAGTGGAGAGAGAATGAAATGAAACAATGGAGGAAACTGGTTGGTGGTGGATTATGAGAGGGTGTAAGTAGTGGTATAAAAGTTATTCTCATTTCAACTTCTTTTTGGTATCAAGGAATGAAGTGGATACTGTTTTTTTTTTTTTGATAAGTAGTGGATGGTTGTCAAGTGTTTTGTGTTTGTGGGTGCCGTACAAATCCCCAAGGCTGTGGACCCAACAATTTTAATTCTAAAACAACTTTGGTGGTTTTAAGCCCCATTAAATGAACCAAATGCAATTTCTTTAGGCTGGGTACTTCGTCTTTTTTAAAATTAAATCCAGGAGTTCTAAATAGGTTGGTAAAGGTCTCAGCCTTTAGCCAAGAGGACTAAGATTCGAGTGCTTTTATCACCTGAGTTGGAGGCTCAATTTATCAGCTGAACTAAACGTAAAAGCGAGATGTAGGCTGGCAAGTTGGTCGACGCGGATAAGTCCACCACTCGGGATTGCAAGGATATACCAACTTCTACTCCTCCAACCATTTTTATTCACCAAAAAAGTCTTCTTCAAAATTAATGGATCTCTTTTTAGCTAATGGTTTGTTTGTTTTTGTTTTTTTTACAAAATCTCTTTTCTGCTAAAGTTGATTTATAATCGAGCTTCCTCATTGGTTTCTATCATAAACGACATTGACATTTGTTAAAAGCATAATTATAAGATAAATAAACAGGTGTCACTGATTTTTTCTTATTTATTTATTATTTTATATATATAACTACTTTACATAATCATCCATCCTCTGTTTAATTTATGCTTTCTCCCTCTTCTTCGTAGAACCCACCACTCCTCTAAAGGAATTAATATCTTAATATGTTTTATGGAAGCATGCTAAAATTGAATATTATAAAATTGCTATTTTTTTTTCTTTGTGGACGTAAGATCGTTAGTGAATTTGAAAAGAAAAGCACCCAGATAAATTAGTGATTTTAAATCATATATATTTGACTCGTCCTTGTTTATACCACGTTTAAACTTTAAAATTAGATTATATATATAGTTTTGTCATTCAATAAATATTATTCCCATATAAATTGGCAATTGACATTGGGTTGGGTTTTTCTTATGAAAGAAAGAAAAGAATACATTGGGTTGGGTTTCACCTCAAAATTCTCCGTTTTGTTTGGGCTTTGTCCCTACCCTATCGTAAGCCCTTACTAGAAGCAGTGCTGCAGATGCGTTGAGTACTTTCTAGAACAATCATTAGAAAGCTTGTACAGCCACAATCTCATCGCTCTCATTGGCCAATCTGTGAAGTTCAAGCTAATTGAAAGTGATTTTTTATTTTTCATTTTTATATGTTTTTTTTTAAGTGGGATTGTTGCATTTTGAATATAAGACTTTAAAATTTGTTAGTTCTGATATTGTATTATCATTTTTATTAAAAATTTAAATCTATAAAAGATGAACCATTAATTCTTTTATATTTTTGTTGAAACTTTCAATCTATATATACTTTTTATAGGTAAAAATACACTTTTGAGGAGCGGATAAGTTTTTATCCGAGTAAATTACATTTTTTTTTTAAGTTTACTAATATTATAAATGGGACTTTAAAATTTTAAAAATGACAAATAAAATTTCACAGAGATTGAAAGCAGTGATAATTCAAATTTTTTTAAAAAAATCAGCCATTCGATATTGAAAAATCAAATTTATTAGTAGGAAGCCCACAATCCATACATCTTAAACTAAAGCTTAAAATAGGATATTTTGATTTTGCAAAAAGTGGTACAAAATTCAGAATTTTGCACAGATTGGAAGAAAAAAAAAAAGATGAATGTAAAAATTGAAAAAAGAGAAAAAACAAGAGAGACGGATATCTGAAAGGGGAGAGAGGAGGAGAGAGAGGAGAAGATTGAGAAAAAGAAGGAAGAGAAAAAAATATATTTGTGTTATTATAGAAGAATGAAAGAAAAAAAAAATTATTATCAAAAAAAGAAAAAATATATATTTAAATTATTATAGAAGAGAGAAGATGATTTTTTTTTTTTTTGGTAATAGAGAGAAGATGATTTGATCGATCAATAATATACAGAGACAAATTTACTATTGTTTCATCAATTTTAACATAGATTCTTTAAAGGCAAAAGAAATACTTGTTATTTTTTAAATGTAAATGACATATTAATAATATAAGCAAACCTCAAAGAAAAGAGGTGCAATTTACCTTCTTTTATTTTTGTGAGCACTGAAGCCAACAAAGTTAAAGTAGCACCTGATAAAGCTATCCAGGCTGAAATCAGAGTAGAAGTTCGTTTGTAGCAAAATATATATATATATATATATATATATATCTATATCTGTGTGTCTGAATTTATTTTATTTTTGTTTTTGATTAAATATGTATCTGAAACTTGTTTCTTTCTTTTCGATAAAAAAAAAAATCCATAATTTATCTATATAACAATAGATTGTAGTTTATTTGTATATAATTGAGTTGTAATGGTAGCATTTTTAAACCTCATTCACTTTCATGCTCTAAATTATGCACCCAAATTTCTAGTAATTGGATCTAATCTAAATAGGGATGGCAACAGCAGGAGGACGTCACCCATACCCCGCTTTTCGGAGGTAGAGAGGGGTGGAGATTTTCCAAATTAGGGCAGGCGGTAGTAAAGATAAAGGCGTGGTCGGGATCTTGCATGGGATAGGCGGTAGCAAAGTTAAATATCTCTATTTTCGTCCTATTTTTCTGTTTATTAATTTATACAAAATATTAATTTTTTAATAATATTTTAAAATATTGTTATTTCCATTTTGGACCAAAAAAATACTAATATAAACAAAATATATATATAATTAAATGTATAAAAAAAATAATAAATTTTTATTATATACAGATATGTATGAAACAGAGACTATATTTTCTAAATTTGCTCCACAAAAGCATATGATCTCACAAAAATATACAAAGATAAACTAATTTTCGTTGACTTGCTCACAAGTAACACATGATTAAAAATCAATGACATGTTAGATTCTTGAGAATACTAATATATTGATAGAATTTAAAAAAATTTAAAATATTATTCGTAAAAATTAAAAGGCTCCTTACAGATATGATGTAGCAATGGAGGCATCAACTTACAGATATGATGTAGCAATGGAGGCATCAACGCCTAAGAGCCAGTTTTTTTTTTTTTTTTTGGGGTCTTTTTAAGGTTTTAGGCTATTTTTCTTAATCTATATAAGTTGGTTTTGTGGATTGTATAAGCAACTTTTGATAATTGAAATTTACAAAGATTATTCTCATTTATTCTTTAATTATTGGCATTTACAAGCGAATTAACAAATTTTGAATTTTGTTGTTTGTGTTTGCTTGGCTTTTTGTCTTTCTCATTAGTTTCTATCGTGTCAGTTGGTGTCAGATTCAAGTTGGCGTTCCCCACATAATAGAGAAATGTCGCTTAAAAAATGCTTTGACGTTTGCGATAAACTAATAGAAGTAGAGTATGAACATGAATCTATTTGCTTTACTCAATGTTGAAGAAAGTCAATTTTCATCTAATGTTGATTTTGACCCGTTTTTCGATGATGAACATGATGGAAAAAATACATTTTCATCTAATATTGATTTTCTTTTAATTGACATTTATTGTTTCAAAATTTCAAACAATTTGGTTGATTTTATGATCTATATGTATTTTGATAATCAAGATTTCAAAAGTTTTCAGCTATATAGTCAATTAAATCATATTTGGAAAAAATAAAAATATTTCAAATATATATATATATTTTAATTTGGAATGAACAATTTCAATTTCAAAGTTGCAATTCGGTGACAAATTTTTCAAGGATGGAAGAATGATGCAGCAACAGAGGCATCAATGCCTAGGTGCCCATTTGGCAGCAGTATGAGCGCCTAGGCGCCCGACGTCCTTTATTTTTATTTATTTATTTTAAAGTATTTTATTTCTCCTTAAACCGTATAAATTTGTTTGTGAATTTTAAGAAGCAGCTTTTGATAATTGAAATTTACAAGATTATTTTCTTTTATTTTAAAATTTTTAAGCATTCACGATCAAATCAACAAGTTTTAAATTTCGTTGTTTATGTGTGCTTGGCTTCTCATCTTTCTTATTAACTGCATCAAAATAACACAAAATGACACTTACATAATAGTATAAACCTTAAAAAAATCCTAAAAAAACCTATAAATGGACAAAAATGCAAAAGTGAGGAAACGGGCACCAAAGAGCTCGAGTCTCCTTCTGACGAGCTTAAAAATTTCTTGTGGCACCGAGGTTAGCTGGAGGCAGTACCTATACAACCTAACCTCTTATTCCTTTTTCTAGTGCCCAAAATCCTCTCTTTTTGCGCCTGTACTTCCCAGTGCTAAAGATATATTATTTTTCTAATTAGACTAATAACTAATAAATTAAAATGAACGAGATTATATATAATATTTAATAATTTCCTAACTAAACGTAACATTCAAATTTAAATACTAATAAATAATATTATATTATAAAAAAATTACATCAAATAAATTTGTTTATATTCTGGTGCTTTTTTCTCTCCCTCTTGGAAAAAAACTCTTCTTTGAGTTGTGATTTTGAAATTGAAATATTACTTTCCAAATAAAGAAATACTTGGAATATTTCAATTATTTTGATTTCTGACAAAATCGACTCTATAAAATACATGTAAGATCACGATATTCAAACTTCATGAATGACACTATATCATCTTTATTATTTGGATTGTTCATATAATTAACATAATTTTCAAAAAAAATAATAGTAGATGACAATTGATTTTTTGTAACATATTCTTACTCGAAAATTAGATCTCAATCAAAATTTACAAGTTTATCTTCTTNTTTTTTTTTTTTTTTTTTTTTGATTTGGTGATAAGATCCACTAGATGGGATAACACAAAAATAGATATGTGTAATGATGCATTGGTGATATTCTCATTTTCATAATATTTGTCTATTAGTTCATAACAAGCGTCAAAGCACTTTCGAATCAGCATCTCTTTATGCTACAGAGAACACCGACTACTTTAATACCAATTGATGCAACAAATAAGCCAAGCAAACACAGACAATGAATTAAAACTTATTAATTTGCTTATGAATATTAAAATTTGAAGGATAAAAAATAATAACCTCTATAAAATTTCAATTATCAAAAGCTGCTAATAAAATTCACAAAATAAATTTATCTAATTTAAGAAAACCCTACAAAGATAAAAAAAAAATGCAAAACAA
>QANX01006274.1:0-49697 GCA_003254975.1 Ochetophila trinervis | reverse complement strand
ATATTCCCCAATTCGAGTGAAAATTAGGGATTTCATCCCGTAGGGAGAGAAAACCAGGAGAGAAAGGCGCAGCCTTTCTGGGTCAAGTGGAAAATCCTTCGTCACAAGTTTATGCCAAAGTTTGTATGGTGAAAATGCATGATAGTAATATATATATATATACATATATATGCATTTGAGCTTGAGTAAAACATATATATGTGATGTAATTATATAGTTGTTGTTTTTTTGGCAAATTAATTATAGTGATAATTGGAGACAGAAATAAAGGGAATGATTGCAAAAAAAAAAAAAGACCACAATGCCTGTAAAGAAGAATGATCAGAAAAAAGGAAGAAAGGCCAAAAAGAAAAAAAGAAAAAAAGGTGTAATTATAAGAAAATGGTACAAGAAGTGCACAACAGAATAAACTTGACGTTTGAATATTAAGAATGGAATTGACCGAGGAAAAAGGAAGCAGATGAGATACATATAGAAATAACAGACAAACAGAGAGAGCCAAATTATAGTAGAAAAGTAGGTAATTATAAATCTTGACGAATTTATAAAGATATTGCCCAAGGAATATATACATGTGAGATAAGCATTTATAGATATCCCAAGGTTATGTTTGGAGATTTGAATCAAAGCAGGGTAGAGGAAAAAAATGTAAAGAAATATAGTTTATTTTATTTTATTATTTGTTTCATAGGAAAATCATCAAGAAAATATAAAAAGCAAAAATTAAAGGAAGGAAAAAAGGAGCAATTCAATATTTTCAATTGCTTTACAATCATTATGACCAAAATTTCACCATCAACCAAATGATCAGCTAATGGTGTTCCTCAAATATATATGATTGTCTTATCAAAAATTCTGATTAATACTTACATAGTTATCATATATCATGATCAATAACACAAAAAGCAGTCTGTAGATCACAAAATTAACTCCTCCAATGAAAAACCAACCTCTTAGAAACAAAATTTCAGTTACTATTCCTCTTTAATAATGGAGTGAATAAGCATAGGTTCACTGGCACTAACAGGCGATGGAGCTTCAGGATCTGCCACTATGCTTGTGCCTGCAGATGAATTGTAATAGATAGTTTCAGTTCCTTTAGATGTAGCAACACTCACTATGCTGCTTACATCGTCGAATTTCCAGTCAGTCAGATATCCAGGCCTTGAGATTTCAGAGCCCACTTCAATGTCTCCTTGAAGCATTGCCACCGCTCGGGACATTGATGGTCTTAGTCCTGGTGATGTTTGAGTGCACAAAAGAGCTACTCCTATCAGCCGTTTTACTTCTTCCTCATTGAATTCCAATAATCTCGAATCCACCAGTTGACGTTCGAGTTTTTCTTCGTATAGGTTCCAAGCCTAATAGTAAGAAATGGTAGAATGCATCAATGAAGGACTCATGGCATGCATGGATATATACCTTCCAAAAGTGCTGAATATAGATGATATTTAATTCTTGTTTCAGGAATTTTATGGTTCTAACATCTGGGGATTCTAACAAAACTAATTTCTAGCCACGACTTGAATTAGAGTGAAAAATCCAGTTTACACGTCTGTAAAGAAAATGAACAAAATTATCCTTCTTACCCATTCAAGAAGATATATCTGTTCTTCCTCCAAGTTGGGATCAGAATTTGGTCGACCGCTGACAACCTCCAGAGCCACAACTCCGAAGGCAAACACATCAGTTTTCTCTGTAAGGTGCCCACGCATGGCATACTCCGGGGCAAGATAACCACTACAACAGTGACAATTGTGCGTACAAACTATTAGTAAATAATAAAACATAACATGATACGGTTTGTAAAGGAAACTGATCAAGTCTTCAAGAACTTACATTGTTCCAGCAACACGTGTGCTTATGTGAGTCTTTTTGTCATCATAAAGCTTGGCCAAACCAAAATCTGATATTTTGGGGACAAGATTAGAGTCAAGTAAAATGTTACTGGACTTTACGTCTCTATGTACAATTCGAAGACGGGACTCCTCATGAAGATAAGCTAGACCCCTTGCTATACCCGAGCAAATCTCATAACGAGTTGACCAATTGAGATCCAAGCTCTTATTTCCTGCTCATGCAAGGAATATGAAAACCTTACTGTTATTGTTCTTGTCCTTTATGCTTTTTGGAAATATATACCCACAAGAGCATGCACATATAAATATATATATATATATATATACATATATATAGGCAGGAATAATTAATCAACATTACCAAACAATGCTTGATCAAGACTCTTGTTTTCCAGATACTCATAAACAAGGAGTCTTTTATTTCCCTCAAGGCAGCATCCATATAATTTCACCAGATTACGATGTTGCACAGAAGATATTGTAGCAATTTCTGCCACAAACTGGCTTTTTCCTTGGTGGGATGTCACAGACAGTTGCTTCACAGCAATGTCTCTTCCATCTTGAAGTGTTCCCTGTTGATTACATAGATATATATAAGGAGAAGAAGAAAATTTTATACCTATTAAAACTATTATTCAATCTTCGTCAGAACTTTAATGAATCTCAGCAAACTACTTAAAATCATACAATTGGCTTCAGTTAGTGAGATGACTTGGATTGCTACGGAGTTTCTTTCTATAAGGGAGCACTATAGAAAAGAAATATGGATAAACAAAAACCATAAATCTCTATCAATTGTCAACTGCTGAACTTTATGATACAGAAAATTGTTCAGTGCAGCCATATTTACTTGATTACATAATGACATACCTTGTAGACAGGTCCAAATCCTCCCTCTCCCAGTTTATTATCAGCATTGAAGTCGTTTGTGGCCAACTTTAGTTCTTCATGACTGAAAGTGAATGGTTTGATATCCATCCCTAAGAGCTCTGCAAAATCAGACAAAGAACTTTCATGACTGTGTGCCTGTTTGTCTAGCAGTCAATTTCTGCTTCCTCTTTTTTTACCTCTTTTTTCTTTTAAATGTGTGTAAGTGATTTATTTATTTTTGTTTTTGTTTCACCTTTAAACTAAAAAGTTTGTACAAAGTAGAACTAACAAACACAGATAGAGACCTTAAAAAGGACCTGTAATGGGATGAGTTTGACTCTAAATATTGAATGACTTGGTTAAATTTATTCTAGGAATATGTGGCATCAAAATGTCACACAAATGAATTAGAACACAATTATTTATCTAGTGTACTGCACACACATTTAAAAATCATAGAGCCACGATCTACATGCAATGACAGAAGTTGTAATTACCTTCATCATCGTCGTAAGCCATTCTTCTTCTTCGAACAATAATGAAAACCACCAAAACCGATATAAAACTTAAAACTCCAGCACCAACAGCGATCCCCACGATGAGACCAGTCCTGTCCTTCTTCTTAATGGCTGGAGGTTTGTTACTGACAGTAGGTACAAAATCTGTATGAGAAGCTTAGTACTGAGTTACATGGTCAATATATGTGAAGAAAACAATAGCTAAACTACCAAGATTACATCTAAAGTATTTCACAATACATTACCTGGCGTAGCACTGATGGCTGAAATTGCAGGTCCATAAGTACCTGACGTAGGTACACAGCAAGTCCCCTTTCCAGCCCAAAAGAGATGGATTTCAAGGTAATTTTCTGATACCTGAGCCTTAAAAGGCATCTCAGCAATTTGGGATAGGAGCCCACCTGCCTGCTTCCGAATGTCAAAATCCTTGAAAGCAAGATTCCCCTGGAACAGAGGCAAATGAGGAAAAAGAATACCCGTTATTGAAGACTTCAAAGTTATTTGGATCCAAGAAATATCCGAGTTTTAGCAATTAATCGGAAAAGTGTTCAAAATAATCATTGAAGGACTTTGCTATGACATACTGGACTAAACTATATGGAATATATAAAGAAATATATGCAGCGTGGTTGGAAGGCAACTAGAAGGAAAGATGGCAGAAGCTTTTAGGGTCACTGTGGAGTTGTATGGATAAATTGGAATAATGCTCAACATCAAATCAGACTTGAAATATTTAATATCATTATGATATCCAGTTTATTTTTATGATTACAGAATCATAAATTTATTTGTGACTATTAAACAGAAATTATTTGTACTTAAAGAGGAGAAAAACTAAACAAGCCAGAAAACCATTATCAATAATCCAAACAAGACCAGGCGGACACATGAATTGGGCAAGGAGAACCAACTTGTCAAAAAACTTGAAGTTTGAAAGAAAATGCTCAGAAAAAAGTTTTTTATTTATTATTATTTGTTTTTATTTAATTTTCCCTCTCAGTGGACTAAATAGAGTAATATGACATATACCTGGACATAGATATCAAATACACGTCTTCCAAGATTTTTCCATGTGCGAGCATCTTCAAAAGCTGTTTCTGAAAACCGGAGGGTCACAGTATAGTTACCATTCTCAAGCCCCAAACCAAAATATCTTAATGATGAAGCAGAGAGCCTTGCTGTTTGGAAAAGTTCTGAGTCTAAAGTATTTGTGAATTGGGATGGTGTAGAACTTTGATAGCGCGGATTGTTGTTTCCAGTGAAATATCCAATATTGCTAACTGCCCATCTTTTGGTGTTGGTAACATGATATGAAGCTGGACCAACTGTTTCATTCTCCCTCTCATACAAAATACCATCAGAAGCTGTAATTTGAGGACCACCACACTTGATCGAAAAGTTATAATCTGCCCAACCAATTTACGAGGCATTAGTTAAAAACTTAAACAGAACCTTTTTCAACAAATAAATTATCAAAACCATTAAATAGCATCTTTAACCATACTTACAGATTGGTAGGCCTCGATGGCAAGGAAAATTCCGTTGTAGACATTCCAACCCTGAAGGCAGAGAACTGAGAGCAAAAGAGGATTGCATTTAGATAAGGACATGGAATTTTTCGTACAACAACAACCACTAGTCTACTATTAATCAACATAAACATTGTTCTGGGCCCTGGGGTTAAAGCTTTGTGAGGCACTGTTCTATATTTAAAGAAGGCAGATATATATTTTTTAACTATAGAGTTCTAGGTATACAAGTGAAGTATTTACGGAGCTGAATATGACATGTATAGGCACTAAAGTCACTAAGATACAGACTATAGCATAACCACACTCCATATAATTAAAAGTTTTCCAAGATTTCATGTAATAAATCACCATCCAGTTTATCTACTACCTCAACAGAACTAAAAGTGATAAATTCCTCCTAGAGTTTGATCCCAGCCACAAAGCCATTCAACAAAGAGCTACCAATTGACTGTTGAAAGGTTCAAAAACTAAAATTAAAAATAAGTAAGCACAGCATGCAGTGATACCTGCTGTCAGAACTTTCTATTGTCAAGTTGTTGCCGATCAAATTACTGCACAGTAGTAAAAAGTATCTCAATGTCAAATTCATCTTAAAATATAAAGAAAGCATGCCTATCATAGAGAAAAACATTTTTGGTATTATTGTTAGGGAAAATGGTGAAAGAATCTAAATCGAAAAACAAAAAGAACATAATATTTAGTGAAATGTCAAGACATACAGCTGTAAATTTTCTTGATTGACCCAAGAAGGAAGGCTGCCCACTAAAAAATTGTACGATAAATCTCTGCAAGCATAACATAACAATATCAAATATAAAGTGAAGATGACTACTAGAGAATAACAATCATGTATTATTAGGCATCAACCAATAGTTTTCAGTATACTATTTTAGCATTGTCAACCATACTTACACATTGAGAAGAGTTGTGTTTTTTTGTGCAGGCAGGGTACCGTTCAACTTATTGTTTCCAAGAAAGCTGATAATTAAAAGAAATACTTTATCAATATTTTGAACACCTAGCTGGGGCCTAGGAGGAATGGGACACAATGAAAGAGGCATGGTACATTACAGAAAATTTAGTGAACTCATATTAAAAAGGGAGGCTGGAATCTCCCCAGTCATATTGTTGAAGCTCAAATCCCTGTGAAAAAAATAATGTAATTATCTGGTATTCTTTAAAATTTCAAAAGTCACTAAACATGTCTTCAGGTCTAAATCTATAACCAAACTTACAGTTGTGACAATTTCTTGTATTCATTAATATTGGATGGAATTGATTCGTTTATGTTGTTATTCCTCAGTACTCTGTAGATGAGTAAACAAATTATAATTCATATTATCAAGAAGAACAATGGATTAAATATAGATGTATAAACTAAATACTCGAAAAGAAAATAATTTTAACAAGAACTACGTTGCTCACAAGATAGTTAGATTCTTCATATTCTTAATAAAGGCAAGAGAAGAACTCCCATTAGATAACTCACTTATACGCCTGCAAATATATAATACATGAAATTGTTAGCTATACAGATTTGAATATGGAACTGAAAGTGGCTAACAGATGTAGATACTCACAACTCTATCACAGCAGTCAGATTGGCAAATGTTGATGGTATAGGACCTTGAAAAGAGTTTCCTTGTAACCTCCTATAGGATCATTTATGAGTAACTAACTGTTAATTCTCATAATTGCAGCAATTCAAGCAAAATATGTGACCTGTATAGACACTTATTATTCAACTACGGTTGAATGAAAATATAGAGAAAACACCTAACCAGATTGTCTTACAAGGTATTTAGCTTCGACCAATTTCCTATAAAATCAGGTATCCTGCCTGTGAGTTCATTGTCTGATGCATACCTGCGACAAAGAGCGAGTTTTTTGTTGAAAACAGTACAAGTTTTATATTTTCTTATCATAATTTTTATTCAATGAGGAAGGAAGACTCATAGTCAGAAGGTTCTTACACTGTAATCAATTCCCGTAGATTAGCAAATGTCAAAGGAATATCACCGCTAACTCCAGAACTATCAATATAACTGTCAAACAAATGATTCTCGTCAATTTGTTGCATTTCTTAGTCAACACTAATCCAATTATTTTTAATTAGTAAATGGCACATAAACCAAATCGAAAGTCGTCATTAAAGATGAGATGCAAGTAATAATAGAAACAGAACGATGTAAATGAGTTACCTAACTTTGTGGTCATACATTAAGGACACATTGACCACACAAACTTTTACACTGCAATTGGAAAAAGAAAAACATTAATCAAACTTACAGTTGTTGTAATTTTTTTAAATTCCCCAGTTCAGATGGCAGAGGACCAGAGAAATTGTTTTGTGAAACAGACCTACAAAAATAACACACAATCAATCAATTAAAGATGAACCAACCATTTGGTAAAGGTGAATAGAATGATGTACATATTTTAAGATAAAAGGACTAGGAACTCAATTTAAACTTTGTAAATTGGCTATCATTTTGTTGGAAAAACATGTCCCATATGGTTTAAGACTAACCACATAACAAGATAAAAACAAAAACAAAATTGCATTTGAAGAAAGCTATCACTATTGTTAAAAAGGAAAAACCATCAAGTCTGCACTTTAATATATTACAAGGTTGAGGATGAGGAATAACTTACAGGGATAATAGTTCTGTAAGTTGACCTAGTTCCTTTGGTAGCTCCCCTGATAGTTGATTGTTGCCAAAGCTCCTAGTAGAAATAAATAAAGTGCACAAAGTGGAAGAAATAAGAAAAGTTCATTACAGATATCTTATGCCTTAAGCAGTTTCAAACCTAACTTTTAAATCTGCTTACAAGTATTTCATGCGAGTCATATTGCCAATGGACGGAGACAGCGAGCCTGACAAGTAATTTTCGCGCACATCCCTGCAAGAAAGGGAGGAAACCAACCGCTTCTAAAAATGCATTACATGTCCTACTTGTATAGTTTGAGATGTAAACAGTAAACCAAGCTTAGAAAAAAAAAATCAATAATAGTAAAAATTCCAACAAAACGTACAGATTGTAGAGGTAAGTCAACTCCCATAGCTCCTCCGGAATTGTACCATCAACATCCAAAGAGTAAACTTTCCTGTCAACAAAAAAAATGGTCAAAAAAGTCGAAAATAAAAATAAAAAAATCATACAATCTGGGAAAACACAGTGTTTGAAAATTTCAAACCTGAAAAACCCAAGTATCAAGTATTAGATTCTATTTACCCATTTAAGTATGAGACACGAATACAATAATTAGAACTGAAATGGGCAATTACAGAATAAAAGACTCTCACAATTGGTCAATCCGGCAACGGGTGTTGTTGGCGAAAGAACAAACGCATTTGATTAAGGGGTTGTAGCCACTGTCTGTGAAGAGGATTGAATCTATGGCGGCACCAGTACAGGGCTCTCCGCTTATGTTCCATTGCTCTGGGTCGGCCTTTACACCCCATTTTGCAAACAGGGAGTTCAAAGCCCTTGCTGCACAAATCAGATAAACAAAAATAAATTAATTAATAATTGAAGATGTTGTCAAAGCCTTGGGACACAAAAAGTGATTTTTTTTTTCATACATTCAATCAAAGAAAATCACATATCGAGGAAAAAACAAGAATCAAGAAAGTGAAATCCCCTCCAAGTTCCAAACTTTTACATCTCTGAATTCATTGGAATCTCAGGCTTAAGAGTTTCAGCAATTCAAGAGGAGTAAAACGGCTAGAAAGTTAATCAATTTTCTTGGGCTATAGTTTCCTAACCAGACCCAAAAAAGAAAAAAAAAAAAAGTAAACTTTTTATTTTTAGACCTTTAGTAAAAAAGCAAACTTTGCGCAGTTCTCTTTGGCTCTCATAAACTCCTACTAGTGAGTAGTAATATCAATCATAAAATAACTCTTAGAAACAGGTTTTATATATTTATGGCCTTGAAATTCTCCATAAAAAGAGCTTTCTAAAAAACAAACACCTTAAAAGGATAACAAGCCACTAGTGAAGTAAGTTTGTTCAAGAACTAAAGCAAAAGACCAGAGAGAGAGAGAGAGAGAGAGACCTTCATTTGGATACAAAGTGGCTTGAGTTTCATTCTGAGCTTTTGCTATGGAAGCAAAGCCAAAGATGATAAAGAAAGCACAGCAAGCGAATACAAGAGCTGAAGAGGCTCCTGACATGGAATCTCTATGAATTTTCTTGCCTTTTTTCTCTTGGGAATCTGCAAGCACGATGTAGAACTCTCTGAAATAATTCTGAGACAGATTTGGATTTTTAATTCTCAAAAGCGAGAACAAAGTTCCGACTCATGATAACAGTACGTCAATATGTTCAACGGGAAGGTCGCGTTCGGGCATTAAGCGCAGTACCACATGGTCATGGTGGCGTGGCATTTTCATTTCCCATTTAATCTTTCCACATCCAGATAATCTTGGCCAAAAAAAAAAATCCAAATAATCTTACCTCATTCAGCCATTCACTTTTCATCTTTGGAATAAAAAGTTTCAAATCAAAATACATAAATAAATATATATATAAATACATTTCTTCAGTAAACGAGACCTAAATGGCTAATACGTGGAAAAACACGGACAGAGATAGAGTTTATCTTTTATTTAATATTTTTGGACTTTGGTCCTCAAAATATAAAATTTATTAAAAAAAAAAGAACAACAAACTTAAAGCGAAATGGCCGTTTTGAACAGCGTTGAATAATATGATCATTCAAAACCCACCAAAATTCCAATACTAATAATAAACAAATCCTCGTGTAAAAACTGCAGTAAAAATGGCTGGAGATACCAAAAATAGAAGAAAGTTAAAAGCAAATGGTGAAAGTCAAACTTTGTCTGTAGCTCAAAATAGGTAGGGGATGGAGATGAGGTGTACTAGACGTAGGTCTGACGTGGGACGACCATGTACAAATTATTGGGTTTGAGTGCCACGTCAGCTAGGATGACATGGTAGTCTAGAAAACAGGGATAAAAAATTTTCAAAACTGATGGCTGTTTTAAGTCTCTGTCATTTGGTCAAATCCCACATGGCAACAGCCACTTGCAAATCTAAAGTGGTATATATTATTAAACAAATCCGAAATCCCACATGGCAACAGCCATTTGCAAATCTAAAGGGGTATATATTATTAGACTAAGCCCCCATTCTCTTAGAGATCTTCCCACCACCCACTTGAGCCACTAGCCCGACGATTAGAAGTGTAAAAATGGATGGCCGCGTGGGACGACATAAACACATCATATTAAAATTGAATATAATATGAGTACGATAAATTATAAACTGTATCATATTTAGTACAAATCAAATAATAAACTATGTTTAGCATAATACGAGTCTATAATAAATCAAGTACGACATATGCATGATAAATGCTAAGTACGCGATAGATCGAATACAATACAAGCACATGACAAGTCACACAAATATACATACTAACTATTTAGGCAAAATACAAACTTAGTACAATCTGAATAATAATAAATAAATTATCATATAAAATCTATTGTATAAAGATTTGTTTTACAATAATAGACTATGTGAAATTAGAAATTACTCTATTAAAATTTAAAACTTAAAGTTAGAAAGATGATTTAGTTAATTATTATTCAAATGTAGATTTAAATTCGAATAATGATTTGAAATAAATATATAAAATAAAACTATTAATATATTTTTTTATTTTTATAGTTGTAAATATTTATTGTGTTATCTATCAAATAAAAAATAAAATGTATTATTTAATTATTAATTTAATTTATTTATAATATTTTATTTGAATAATTTTTTTAAACTATATAATTTATATTATAAAAAATATGTAAAATATAATTGGCACGACCACTGATACGAACTGTGTCTGACACGAGCACATAAATGCTTGGACCTATTGTATGCTTAGCACGGTATAAAAAATAAATAGGCCAGTATGAGCACGACACAAAAAATAAATAAGCTGGCACAAACACGACACAAACACGAATATACTAATTTTTAAATAGATCGGATCAACACGACACAATCCACTTTACACCTCTACTGATAATGAACAAAATTTAGAAGACCTATATTCACCTATACCCTCCAAAATTAAATCCCTTTCAATGTAACTTATTTAGATTCAACTGAAAACCAAAAAAAAAAAAAAAATTGATTTTGTAGTATTTTTTTGAGAATTTTTTTTTTCTNCATATTATAAATTATAGTTAATCATTTTTAATGGACTGTGCATTATTAAAGTTGACATGCTGTATAAATAAATATAAATATTATTTAAAAAAATATATATTATAATAATAATGTATATAATGAATGTCAATCTGATTTAACTTTAACATTTTAAAAATGAATGTTTAATTTTGAAAGCTCAAGTTTCTTAATTTGTTCAAAAATTAAAAATATTTAATAAAATATATAATTAATTAATAATCATTGATAATTTTTATGCACATTATTAGTAGAAAATAAATTTTAAATTAGTTATATATTTATGCACTTGTATATCAACATTGTAACAAAGAAAAACAAAATTCTCTTAGATATCTAAGGACTCATAATTGCATAATCAAATAAAAGTCTTATTAGAAAATAAAAATAGAAACAGAAGATATATATCTCATTGGTTATTTCTTTAATTTTTTCCCCTTCCAATTGGTCGTATTGGGAAAACAAATTTACTTCTAGAAGAATACCCAATCTTACAACAAAAACATTTTCAAAAGAAAAATTGATTTGACAAAAAAATAAAAATAAAAATTCTATTTGACTTGTGTGTGAATGTTGCTCCAGCCGCTAAAGTTATTTTGAACAAGACAATATTATGAGGAATTGGATATGTATTTTTCTTTCAAGTTATTTTCAAGCACATCTAAAATGAAATAGTTAATTGTATGCTTTAACATTTTTTTTTGGTAATGACTGTATACTTTTAACATGATGTTATAGTTAGAAGAAAGTTTAGTAAGATACAAAATTATTACGACCTACCCAATTGAGATTTACTAATTGTTTAATTATTAAACAAAAACACCAGCTATGAGATTAATTATTATTGGCACGAAAGCACAGCTATGAAATTTGATGGAAACCACTGTCTACTTTGTCTTTTTGTTTATATTTTTAATCAACGTCAGGTCAGTCCCCATTTAATTAATTAAATAAAAGTTCTTTTTTTTTGGTAAATTAATTAATAAAAAGTTGGTCGTTGAAAATTATTGTTCAAATATGATAAGTATTCTACCCTCATGACATGAACATGATTGATCGTTAACGACCACAGGATTTATATAGAATATAATTTATTTCTGCTATGCATATAATTATATATAATAGACTTGTATATGTATTTTGAAAAAATAATAAATTTATATATCAATAGAATGTACCTCGTCGAGTATTTTTAAAGTCACAATTAATTAGTTATAAGAAGACTTTTAAGACTAAGATAATGTAATATAAATATATATCCATATTATCCATTGCATAATATCTGGGAATTAAATATAAGAAGACTTTATGTACAAAATCAACGTTTACTGCAATGGGATGACTCTCTTTGTAAAAGCCCAGCCATAGAAAAAGAGAGAAAAATGTATTTAATAAGCCGATCGGGTTTATTTCAAAATGTATCAACTTTTCCTTCAAGCAGAGCGGATTCACAAATATTAGAAAAGTAAGGATGATTTAGAGCAATAGTTTGTTTAATGAAGTTGATTTCTGTAAATTTTATTTCTAATGGGGTAGATTTAGAACATATTAACTTAAATATAAAGAAAAATATTTCAACAGTAAATAGAGATTATACTCCACAAATTATTATTTTATAATAAAAAAATTTAAAATTCAAATTCTAGATCATTATTAAAAAAAAAATACAATTATTTTATCATAAATCTCCACACATCAAACTTAAATTTTAAATTATAAAATTATATATAAGTTAGGAGTATTTCTTCTAATTTTTTCTAATAAAATTAAATTAAAAATATGTTCAAGGCTGGTAAGTTCAAACCCTGACTATTGCAAATATTTTATTTTATTTTTTAATTTATAAATTTATTCAAAATATGAAAGAGTTTTCAGATTTGGCCAAAAAGAAATTATGCTAATGTAAAGCAGTGGTGTTCATCTTACAGTGGTGAATCAATTTTCGACAAACATAAAAAGAGAAGTACAAATATGTACTGTTGTTGTTTGGAAATTTTACAAATAAGGAAAGCAGAAGAGAAAGAAAATCGTTCTGCAAAATAGTAGGAAGAAAATTAAATCCTTTAACTTGTATAGTGTTACTGAATCAAAAAGTGTGTAAAATTGACTCATATGTACAAAGAACCTATCTCACTAACAAATTTTCACCTACCCTCTTCAATGGAGCTGCTAAGAATAGGCAATGCACTTCTTCCATAGACAAGTGATTGCTCTGCATCTTCCACCATACTTGTGCTTGCAGATGAGTTATACTTCCTTTGGTTGCACTGTCACTCATTAGGCTGCAGCTCAGGTCTTCGAACTTCCAGTCAGTCAAGTATCCGGGCCTTGTAATTTTGAAGCTCACTTCTGCATCACCTGAAAGGATTGCCACCACTCGGGACATTAATGGCTGTGAGAACGGTGATGTTTGAGTGCACCAAAGAGCTACTCCTACGAACACGTTTTACTTCTTCTTTGTTGAATTTCGACAATGCTGAATCCACCAATTCGTCTACGTGGTTTTCTTCATATAGGTTCCGAGCCTGGGGAAGCAAGAAATGATTGATATTGATTACATTAAAGGCCTAATCAGGTTATGCAGTATGTTGTAAACAAGTTGCAAAATGAGTATTCATAGTGGAGTACACAACAGTTTAGTGAATTTGTTTGGTTGATGAGCCACTTTATTATTCAAATTCCTTGTGGTAATTAGATTTTAGTGTTGAAAGCCAAGTTTACATGTTCTATAAAACAGAATAGAAAAACCGAATGGCATAGTTTTAAAAATCAGAATTACCATAAAAAAAAAAAAAAAGAAACAGAACAAAGAAGAAACTGAAAGCATTACTTGCCAATTCCCTGCTTTAACAGCCTAACATTCTGTACCATAGGGCAGCCGAGCTTATTGTGATGTTATAGAACTTTCTTCCCAATTTCATTGTAACACTATGGTTGTACAGAATTCAATTTGCAGTCCTCTTCATCCATCGCACTGAAATCCTCCTAAACAACCCCCTACTTAGAAATGATTTATCCCATATATTTATCACTTTTGAACCTCTTGGTTTCAGTATTTGTTCACATTTTTCCTTACTCTGGCTGTTACTTGTTTTGCATCTATGTGCTCAAAAAAAAAAAAAAAACAAGGATTTATAGAGGAGAAAGATATTGTTCATACCCATCAAGAAGATATATATTTTCTTCTTCCAAGCTTGAATCAGAATTTGGCCTCCCACTAACAATCTCTAGAGACAAAACTCCAAAAGCAAACACATCGGTTTTCTCTGTAAGGTGCCCATGCATGGCATAAGCCGGTGCAACATGCCCACTGCACCAGTAAAAATCATGTTCCAAAAATTATTAGTAGTTTGTAATAAAAGAGACAAAGAAAAGGATGTTGAACATGACAGGTTAAAGTGTTAAAAATCTTACATTGTCCCAGCAACACGGGTGCTTATGTGGGTCTTTTTATCATCATAGAGCCTGGCCAAACCAAAATCTGATATTTTGGGGTCGAGATTAGAGTCGAGCAGAATGTTACTGGCCTTAACATCTCTGTGTACTATTCGAAGGCGTGACTCCTCATGAACATAAGCTAGACCTCTTGCTATCCCCATGCAAATGTCATAACGTGTCGATCAACCAAGCTTTTATTTCTTGATCATGCAACACACTTATACTGTCATTGTTGTTGCTTATTATGATATTCATTGCAGACACAAATGTAGTTCTCATACCAAGTAATGCTTGATCAAGACTTTTGTTTTCCATATACTCGTACACAAGTAGTCGTTTGTTTCCCTCAATGCAGCATCCATACAATTTCACCAAGTTTCTGTGTTGGACAGAAGATATTGTTGCAATTTCAGTCACAAACTGATCTTTCCCTTGGTGGGATGTCACTGAAAGTTGCTTTGCAGCAATAACCCTTCCATCATCAAGTGTTCCCTATTGCAGGCATATTAAAAATGAGAAATTAGAAAATGTGCATCGTCAAGTATTTCTATGGAGAAAAATAGAGAAGAAAATATTAGTTTTGACCAAGAGCCACTCTATGAGAAAGGTAGGAAACACAACAACAAAACCAGATAAAAAGCAGCAAAACTAACACTTACATTGAAATCTGTCAAAGATATATATACAAGATTTGAACGGTAAAAAGGACACCTAACACCTGTCAAAACCAATAGCAACCATGCTGCTTGACTTAAACCAGATTTAGGCTAACTTAACCCATAACTTAGCCTTACAAATCTTGTCAAAAAAAAGCTAATCTACAAGCTAACTAAATGGTCTCTTAAGGTTTCTTGTGTCACAAATTCACACTTCGATATTTCAAAAGGGTATTAAACTTACAGTGATAGCAGATCAGCAAGTTTTCCCACTTCTTTTGGTATTTCCCCTGATAATTCATTTCCAGCAATGGACCTATTAACAAATAAAACGAAGAATCAAATTACACAGAAATATCATTTATGAACATATTAGTTCCGAATCAAAAAATTGAATTGGCTTCCACTTACAAATACTGCAAGCGAGTTAAATTTCCAATGGACGGAGACAGAGAACCTGTCAGATAATTTCTGGTCAAATTCCTGCAAAAAGGGAAAGAAAAAGCCAAGAAATTTTTAAATGAATTATATGTACATATATAAAGAACATGCATAACTAATTGATGAAAACTATCAAATAGACCATATAGATCATTGAGGTAAGTCAGACTCCATAGCTCATCAGGAATTGGAGCAGCAACATTCAGTTCATAAACTTTCCTGGAAAAAAAATTGAACATGGTAAATTTGAGTCCTATAAATACACCATGTTTAGTATGAGATACAAAATAAAAATAAAACTCACAGTTGGGTCGTGTGGCAAAGGGTGCTATCATTGTAAGAACAGTTACATTTGATGAAGGGGTTATGACCACCGGGTGTGAGGTCTGTGGCTGCACAACTGCATGGCTCCTCACTTATATTCCATTGCTCTGTGTTTGTTTTTATATACCATTTTGCAAACAAGGAATTCAAAGCTCTAGCTGCACACCATCAAAAACACATTCAAAATTACAACCAGATCAAACATGGCAGCACAAAGGCTCCTCTTTCTTGGGCTCCAAGAAAGATTTCAGCTCACCCTTTCTATCTCACTCTTAGGCCTGTTTGACAAAGTTTTTGCTTTTGCTTCTTTTTTGCTTTTTTAAAAGTGCTTCCTGGAAGAGCCACTTTTTACTGGCTTTGGTTAAAAGAGCTTCTGAAGACTAAAAGCATTTTTAGAAAATTATCCAAATATTTTCAGAAGCAGCTTTTAAGCATTAAAAGCTGCTTTTAGGCTCTTTTGGCATGGCTTCTACAAAGCCAAAAGCAGCTCTTAGAGTTTAAAAACTGCTTCTGGAAGTGTTTAGATAATTTTCTAAAAGTGTTTCTGGTCTCTAGAAGCCTTTTTAACCATAGCCAGTAAAGACTAACTTCTTTAAGAAGCACTTTTGAAAAAGCAGAAGAGAAGCAAAAACAAAAACTATACCAAACAGAGCCTTAGTTTCCAAAAGCCCAAACATAGTTTTTCTCTCACTAGTTTATGTTATAATTTCATGTAAATGTTCACATCAGCTTATACTTTTCCATCTATCAATCACATAAGGCTCATGTGCTTATGCAGCTAGTTTAAGTTTTTTTAAAAAAAAAAAAAAAAAAAAAAGGCCAAAGACCTTCAGAAGGATCTGTAATGGGTTGGGTTTGATTCTGAGCTTTTGATAAAGAAGCAAGGCCAAAGATACAAACAACATAGAAAGTAGAAACAAAAGCTGTTGATGGTCTTGCTTCCATGGATACTACTGAATCTGCACTGCATCTCTCTGCATGCCACTAGATATCTATAAAAGCTGTTGATGGTCTCTTTGAAGCTGGGATTTAGCCGGATGTTCAGATTGTCATTAAAATTGTTTTTAGTGACATATTTAAATTTTATTATATTATTTCTTTTTATAATTATATCTTGTAAAAGAATAGTATAATCTAAATGCATTTTTATTTTTTTCATAAATTTATTATAAATATAAATTATATTATTTTAAGAAAAATTCTTATAATATTGTAAATATTTTATTATTTTCATTATAATTATTTTAACTTTGATAAATTATGATAAATTATCAATTTTTTTTAAGTTATAAAAATGAAACTAAAAAATACATTATAAACTTAACAACTTAAAAAATAAAATAAAAACTTGTTTAAATTATCGAGTCAAACCAATTCAGATTATTCTCAATCTTAACAATCTAGATATCTGGATATCTGTATAATAGAATATATATGTAACCATGTTGAAACTTTGCTTTTTTATGAGTTTTGTGTTGGTTCTTTATAATGTGGTCTAAAGAGTAGTCTAGGAATTTGGTTGAAAAGGATGAAGGGAGCGCCTAAGAATAATAACTGGAAAATAAGGGTAGTGGTGGTTGGGATGGAAAGTTGTAGCATTTCAAGGATTTGAGGATTAGTGGGCTTTAATAAAGGTTGGATATAAGCAGCTAACGTTGTAGAAAATTAAACAAGAGAGCAGTAGTGTAGAATGTAAATTATTAGAATATTGTTTTACAACAAAATGTGTTCCCTTTTGTTGCTTATTTGACAATTAAGTTCCTTCAGTGATTGCCTTAGAGCATCTGAAATCTGAATTTGATAACATCCTAGTTCATGTAGAATTAATTTCTTCACTCCAGTGAGGTTGTTGTAGTTTTCCTGCTACAATACTAGTTGCTCAAATTCAGTTTCTCTGTTTATTTATGCAAAAACGTCTTTGTGCATTTTGAAACTTGTGCTGTTTAACTAGGATATGAAGATGTATAAATAGTGAGAGTATCTTCATGTACAAAATGTTTATGTGGTTACATTGTTGAAGCATTTCTTATCCTTCAACAATAATACTTTGGAGAAAATATCAGTGTCTCGTACACAGTTTGCGGATGATATTTTATTCTTCTTGAATAATACTTTAGAAAATTTTTAAAATGTGGATGCTATTTTAATTTTTTTTTTTAATTTTTTATTGGGCTCGGGATTTAAGATAAATATGCGAAAGAGTACAATTGTAGGTATTAAATCGTTCTCATTTGATCTTCACTGTATAAATATATATATTTTCTATAGTGTAGATATTTACAAATTAAAAACTTGCAAATGCACTATATAGATGATGATTTTAAGTTGAAGTCGTTGATAATCTTTTATAGTTGATGGTGTTAGAGAAAATGCTTAAAAGAAATGAAGGCTCATCTCCCATTAGCTTAAGTTTTTGGGAGAAGTGGAAATTTAACTTGGTATCAAAGCCTAAGGTCTTAAGGTCTTGGGTTCCAAACTCAACAACTCCACCCAAAAAAAATTAAAAACACATGTTAGAATCCAAAAGAGGATTAGCTTAAGCTTTTGGGAGAAGTGGAAATTCAACTAATGGTTTTGCCTTATAGCCATTATTTTTGCGTGCACTCGCAAATTAAAACTTATCAATTTCCATATGGCAGAAAAATTATATATATATATATATATATATATTCATAGACAAAGTTGAAAGCAAACTGGTCTATTATGATAATTATATATATATATATATATATATTTCCATAGACAAAGTTGAAAGCAAACTGATAAAATTATCAGTTCTAGAGACATTATAAAAGAAAGACCAACAATCAATGTTTTTTTTAAAACAGACCATATATAAAAATAAATAACATAATTTCAATCGACCAATTGGTGGTATGTGTCCGCATGAGGAGCTTTTTATTCAAAGTTGGTGGTATGACAATTCAGTCAAAGAGCCTGGTTAAACTTGTTCGAAATTTCCAATGCCTAGTTAACAGTGACATCATCAATTCACAGTTTCACACAAACTGGTGCTCCGACCATCTCACAGCAAAAATGGATTTTGCTAAAGTGGGCGATCGGCAACTAACATCTATCCTTTTAAAGATAAACGTGTAACTTAGAAATATATAAACTATCACTCACAATATAGTCATCCACTATACTAAAACTGTATATATAAATATATTTATATATGTTCAAAAACAAATACGTTTGTATATGTATCTTATATATCAATATATCATCATCATCAAGGAAGATTATTAATTAGGGCAGAAATGATCCATCTTTTATGTTGACTTTTGAACAGCAATTGATTATGTCATAGTGGATCATGTTAGATATCCAATTCACACACTATCAATATTAATGTTTTTTTTTTTTTCTAGCCATCGATAGATCTAGGGATAGATGTTGCAGATTTACATCATGCAACATTTTGCGCAAAAAAAAAAAAAAAAATTTATGTCATGATACATGTTATGAGAAAAAAATAATCAAGCAACATATTTCATGATGCGAATCCAAAATCAAAATCCATCAGTTTCTGATGAGACTAAATACATGCATGCAAGCATAAGCACATACTATTTCATACTCATTTAATGTATTATGTGAAGTGTAGACACAATTATGAGATGAACAAATTTATAGTCAAATCATATGTTAGATCATATTTTTCTTTCCAGGATACAATTAGACATGATACAAACAAACAAAAAATAAGATTTGAAATTTTTTGAAACATACCCAAATCATGCTATAAATCTCTTTTAGATATAATATATATTTTTTTAAACATATACCCAAAATCACGCTATCTCTTTTATATATCTATTCGGACAATGATCTCTTTTACATACACAGAGATCAGAGATCCTCTGTTTTTTGTTTTTTAATTATTACTATTTTTTTCAATACTTATGTATATGCTTGTTTTCAAAACTAACTGGTTTAATTAATTAACTTAGAATTGGTAACTAAATTAGATTTTTGTTTCTGGATTTTGTTTCTTATATATATATATATATCATTCTGTGTTATTTATTTATTATAAATATTTGTTAATGTTAATCATTGGTACTCAGAATTTGTTAGATATCTCAATTAACTAAAAAAACACATAAACATCAAATTGAACACAATTTATAGTCATTTTAGATAAGCAAATAACATACATAGAGGTTTTAAAAAATAAAAACAAATATGTGACCAAGACACCTAAATGATTCAATCAATTAACTTGGATGTGAGTACCAAATCAACCCTCTGATTCGTAGAACAAAACAAAACCCACTTTGGACTTACCTAAGACTCTGGAATGGAAGAAAACCCATGACAAGATTTTAAGCCAAATGGTTTGCCATAACCAAATTAAATAAAAAAATCAATGATTAGCTATCAGGAATCAAACAAATGTGAAAATTCACTTATATGTACAAAAACTAACCTTACTAACTATTTTTCATCAACGTGTTAAAGCAGAAGATTCAAATGAAGAATTATTGTCTGAAAAATAATGACAGTACCTATAGGACTGTCCCAAAGGAGAAAAATAATTTAATAAGAATTATGGTATTGGTATTTTAGCTCAAAAAAAGTTTTCCAAGCAAACACTGAAAGTGTCCGTGTGGGCCTAAACTCTCTCCACTATCAACTTTACTCTACTTTATTTCTGTCCAACCAGCTAAAGCAGCTGAATTTGGAAAAGATAAAGCAAACGACAAGGAAACCACTGGGAATCTTCCCTGATGGTATTGAGAAAGCAGCAGCTCTAGAATATCTAACACCGAAACTATTGCTCAGAATTTCAGATCTGCATACTCATGCCTCTGTTAATCTGCAATTGAGAGCTTTTCCTTCATTTTCTTATCTACTACCATGGCTGTAGAACTTGCAGCTGGAGCTATTCTCTCAGCCTCTCTTCAGGTTCTGTTCGATAGATTGGCCTCTCAGGAGGTCGTTGACTTCATAAAGGGAAAGAAACTGAATGATGGTCTGCTCAAGAAGTTGAAGATCATGCTGTTGTCTGCTAATACGGTGATCAATGATGCCGAGGAGAAACAAATCAGGAATCGAGCTGTGAAGCAATGGCTTCACGACCTCAGAGAAGCTACCTTTGATGCAGAGGACCTGATATATCAAATCAACACTGAAGCTTTGCGGTGCCAGATGGAAAGTGAACGTGGATGCAACACATGTCAGGTACTGCATCTCTTCTCAACTTGGTTCTGTAGTAGTGGATTTCACAGCACAGTAGAACCCAAAGCAGTAGAGATTCTTGATAGACTAGAATATATTGTTGCTCAAAAAGATGTCCTCTGTTTGAAAGAAGTTGTTGAGAAAAGATTTTCTGATCATAGGCTGCTACAAACTCTGGTTGAAGACTCTGATGTCTATGGGAGGGACACTAACAAAGAGGCCATTGTTCAGTTGTTGTTATCAGATGATTTAGGCGGGAATAAGATACCTGTGATTCCAATAGTTGGCATGGGTGGGATTGGCAAGACCACTCTTGCTCAGCTCATTTACAACGATCCTAGAGTGGTCAATAAGTATGACCTCAAAGCATGGATTACTGTATCCGATGATTTTGATGTTTTTACATTAACTAAATCACTCGTTGAGACAGTGACTTCCACATCATGCTATCTCAAGGATCCATACCAGCTTCAAGTTAGATTGAAGGAAGCTTTGGAAGGGAAAAAGTTCCTTTTTGTAATGGATGATGTCTGGAATGAAAATTATGATCTTTGGGGTGCCTTAAAGAGCCCTTTTGATTCTGGAGCACATGGAAGTAAAATCATTGTGACGACAAGAAGTAAAACTATCGCATCCATGATGGGTACAGTTCCAAATCATGAGTTAGATCTGCTATTGGAGGAGGATTGCTGGTCGTTATTTGCAAAGCATGCCTTTCCTAATACAGAATCAAGTGCATGTTCAGATTTAGAAGCAATCGGTAGAAAAATCATCAGAAAGTGCAATGGTCTTCCGTTAGCTGTGAAATCACTTGGTGGTCTCTTGCGCTGTGAATCAAATTCACAAGAATGGGAAAATGTGTTAAACAATGACATATGGGAGTCGATTGAAAAGGAGAGTAATATTCTTCCAGCTCTATGGTTGAGCTACCGCTATCTTCCTCTACATCTAAAACGATGTTTTGCCTATTCTTCAATATATCCCAGAGATTGGATTTTTACAAAAAAAGAGTTGATTTTACTATGGATAGCAGAAGATCTTTTGCATCCCCATAAAGGGAAGAGTTTAGAAGAAGTAGGAGATCAATGCTTTAACGATTTAATATCAAGATCATTATTCCAGCATAATAAACAGTGGGAATTAAATAGGACAAAGTTTACCATGCATGATCTTGTCAATGATTTAGCAAGATTTGTTTCAGGAGAGTTTTCTTTGCGGCTTGATGACAACTACTCGCATGCGCTTGTAAGAAAGACTCGCCATGTGTCATATATGAGAAGCAAAAACTATGAAAGCAAAATATTTGAGGAGTTATCCGAAAATAAATCTTTGAGGAGTTTCTTACCATTAGGGTATGGTTCGAATAGAAGGAAGCAGGAGGTGAACTCTGAACTATTGCTAACAAAGCACTGCTTAAGAGTGCTCTCTGTACCTGGATATTCAACCACAGGGTTGCTTGATTCAATTAGCAATTTGAAACTCCTAAGGTACCTAGATTTATCTTGGACTACTCTTAAAGAGTTACCTGAGACAATTTTCACATTATACAATTTGCAGACATTGTTGTTGGGAAGATGTAAAGAACTGACTCAGTTGAGCAATTCGATTGGTAATCTGAAGCATCTGAGGCACTTGGATTTATCTGATACTAACATTAAAGAGATACCTGATACAGCGTGTGGCTTGTACAATTTGTACACACTAATATTGAGAGGATGTTTTTATCTTAAGAGATTACCAAGCAACGTAGCAAGTTTAATAAACTTGCGTTATCTAGATATTGAATATTGCCAAAATTTGGACGCGATGCCACTGCAAATATGCGAGATGAAAGATTTGCGAACATTAACACGTTTTAGTGTTGGCAAAGACCACGGGTGCAATATTGGAAAATTAGGAGAGCTTCATAATATAAGCGGAAAACTTGGTATAACGAGGCTTGAAAATGTAGTTGATGTTGGAGATGTTTTGAAAGTCAATTTAAAGGAGAAAAAGCACATAACTCAACTGAGATTGGAGTGGAGAAATCAAACTGACTGCTCACAGAAATCAAGAGAAATGCTAGAAGGGCTCCAACCTCATACAAAAATTGAGACATTAGAGATTGAAGGCTACGGAGGCACAAGATTCCCAAATTGGATAGTAGATGGTTCCTTTTCTCATCTAGTAGAAGTGTCGCTTTATGATTGTAGAAATTGTTATGAGGTACCTATGCTTGGACATCTACCCTCTCTTAAATACCTTCATATGTCAGGATTTGATTTGGTGGAGAGGTGAAGAATTCTACTCAAATGGTGATGGAAATTGTGTGACAAAGCCATTTAGACGTTTAGAATGTCTTAACTTTTCGGATATGAAAGAGTGGAAGGAGTGGTTATTTGTTGCGGCTGATGCTGATCAAAGTGAAGGTGGAGTTTTTCCTCGTCTTCAGGAGCTTTGCTTGTTCAATTGTCCCAAGTTAAAGGCGGAATGCTTACCTGATTATCTTCCATCTTTGATGAGTCTTTCTATCTGGAGTTGCGAACAGCTAGGGGCTTCACTTCCAACAATTGGAAGGAGTCAGAACATGGACTCCACATTTCCACGTCTTGAGAAAATGGAGATAATTAATTGTTCAATGGAGTCCATTCAAGAAGGAGAACTACCCTCTAATTTAAAACATCTGTCATTTATTAATTGCAAAAAGCTTTTTTCACAGCCCATGCAATGGAAACTCCAACCACTCACATCTCTTGCATCAATGAATATCTCAACAAGTAACGATATAGTGGATCCATTTCCGGAGGAGGGCCTGTTTCCTACCACTTTGACAAGACTTTTCATTTCGAAGCTGTCAAATCTCAATTTATTAAACGGCAAGGCCCTTCGACACCTCACATCTCTGAAAAGTCTCACTATACGTTACTGCCATCACCTTCAGTGTTTGCCAGAAGAAGGTCTACCCGCTTCTCTATCTTTTTTGAGAATCGACAACTGTCCATTGTTAAATCAGCGTTGCCAGAGAGAGACAGGGGATGATTGGCCCAAGATTGGTTACATCTCTAGTATACTTGTCGATGATGAATATATATAATCAACATTTTGCAAATGTTTCGTCTCTTTTCTCAGTCCAATTCCGTCCAGGTAAGTTTTTTCAAAAAAAAAAAAAAAAAAAAAACTCTTCTTTTGCACTTAAATTTTTTATTATTTCTTTCTTTTTTAAATGATTTGTTAAATAAGGTCACCACTACATCACACAGCCATACACTTCCTTGCTACCACTTTCAAAGCGCATCCAGAGGTTGGTTTCATTGCCTTTGTTTTTTTTTTTGTTGAAACATGTGATATGCATTTCTAGAAAGTTAGAGAAATTGTTTAAGAAATTGATTTTTAGAATTATCTAGAATAGCATAGAAACTAGTATCTAAAAAATAGAATAGAAAAATCTAGAGATATATAATCTAGCACCATCTTAGAACAATCTACAAACATGTATCTAGCACCATGCTAGAAATATTTAGAAAAATGTATCTAGCTAGAAAAGTCTAAAAAGATGTAATCTAGCATCATACTAGAAGAATCTAGAAAACTCAAAGATGTGTATAAATAGGAAGCCTAGCTTCCATATGTAACAACAAGAAAGAACAATTACAAAAAGCAATAAGCCTTTGCTATTCAATCTATCTACTAGTGTCCCATATTTCCTTTTTTCAATTAAACCCATTATCAATTGTTCCTCCTATTCATCAATCAAATCAAGAATATCCATATATTCAACCATCAAAAGCTAACAGTGGTATCAGAGCCTACGTTCTTTCATCAATTGGGCATAGTTATTTTCATATATCATGGCCGACAATTTCTGCTCAACAATCCCAGTTCCAGTTTTCCATGGAGAAAACTATGATTTTTGGTCTATCAAAATGACCACATATTTTAAATCCCAAAAATTGTGGGGTATTGTTAGTGAGGGCTACACTATCCCTACTGACATTACCACTCTAAACAATACTCAAAAGAAGGAGCTTGAAAAGAATCAACAAAAAGATTCTCAAGCATTGTTCGTGTTGCAACAAGCTATGGCAGACGAAATTTTTCCAAGAATTATAGGAGCTACCAGTGCTAAGGAAGCATGGGATACACTACAGGAGTAGTTTCAAGGCAATGTAAATGTATGTGCCATCAAACTACAGACTCTAAGAAGAGATTTTGAAAATTTAAAAATGAAGGACAATGAGACTGCTAAAGATTACTACTCAAGGATAAAGGAAGTAGTAAATCAAATGAGAGCCTATGGAGAAAACATCTCCGAAAAGAAGGTGGTTGAAAAAATTTTAATAAGCTGCACAGAGAAATATGATGCAATTATTACTGTTATTGAAGAATCTAAAGATATAGAAAAGTTAACATCAAAAGAACTAATAGGCTCTCTAGAAGCATATGAAAAAAGACTGAGTAGGCGAGTTGAAGATTCAACAGAGAATGCCTTTCAATCTAAAATAAAAATGCAGTCTCAAAAATCTAAAAAAGAACAGAAGAATTTTGAAGAAAATTCTAGAAATAAACATAGCAAATATCCTCCTTGTGGAATTTGCAAAAGAAAAAGTCATTTGGAAAAAGACTGTTGGTTTAAAGGAAAACCATAATGTAGAGTCTATAGAAAGTTTGGGCACGTAGAAAAGGATTGTCGCTCAAAGGAGACTCATCAAGCTAATTTTACTGAAAATAAGGATGTAGAAAATCATCTTTTCTACGTCTGTCAAGGCAAAGATAAAAAAGATACTTGGTATCTAGATAGTGGTTGTAATAACCACATGACAAAAGATGAAAGTATTTTTTGTAGCCTAAATAAAACTCATACAAAAGTAAAAATAGGAAATGGAGAATACATTGAGGCTACAGGAAAAGGCACTATTGCCATAGAGACGAAAAAGGGTTACGGTACATAACTGATGTACTGTTAATCCCTTCTATAAATCAAAACCTACTGAGCGTAGGACAAATGATGGAGAAATGATACTCTCTTCGCTTTGAAGGAGACTCATGTACAATCTATGACAAGAAAAATAAAACTATGGAGATAACAAAGATCAAGATGAAAGGAAACATATCATTTCCAATAGAATGAAGATATACCAACGAAGCAGCAATGAAGGCGCAAGTAGACAGCTCGTGGATTTGGCACAAAAGATTTGGTCACTTCCATTTTCATGGTCTGAAGATTCTTCATCAGAAAAATCTAATGCGCGACTTACCAACTATTGAGGAGATCAACGGTACCTGTGAAGCATGTCTACAAGGCAAGCAGCATCGACAACCTTTTCCAACAGACAGAGCATGGAGAGCAAAGGAGCCACTAGAGCTAATCCACACCGATGTCTGCGGACCGATGCGAACTCCATCATTGGATCAAAACAGGTACTTCATCCTCTTCATTGATGACTACACTCGAATGACTTGGGTTTATTTTCTTCGTGAAAAATCACAAGTCTTCGAGATTTTCAAAAAATTCAAAAATTTAGTCGAAAAACAAAGTGTCTATTATATAAAGACTATTAGGAGTGATCGTGAAAAAGAATACACATCCAAAGAGTTTAACAAATTCTGCGAAGACGAAGGAGTGGAGCATCAACTTACAGTTGGATATGCTCCAGAACAAAATGGAGTATCCGAAAGAAAAAACAGAACAGTCATGAAAATGGCTCAAACTATGCTAATGGAAAAGGGCCTTCCAAAAAAATTCTGGGCAGAGGCGATATACACAGCAGTATATCTTCTCAACAGGTGTCCAACTAAAGCAGTAAAAGACAAAACGCCAATTGAAGCTTGGAGTAGACGAAAACCATCAGCAAAACATTTAAAGGTTTTCGGATGCATTTGTTATGCTCATATTCCAAAAGAAAAGAGAAGCAAATTGGATGAAAAGACAGAAAAGGGAATATTTCTCGGCTATAGTGCTCAATCAAAAGGCTACCGTATCTATAGCTTGAAGACTAATAAGATACTTATTAGTCGAGATGTGGAGTTTGACGAAGATGCATCATACAATTGGGAAACTAAAGAGATCGAAGGAAAGACAATTAATGTACCTGCAATACAACAAAGAGAAGAGGAGACAGACCCAGATCAAGGATCTCCAACTCAAGAACAACAGCCGATGGAGCAAGTCGAATCATCGCCAGAATCAACACCGAGAAAAACTAGATCTTTAATCAAGATCTTTGAATCTTGCAATTTGGCAATCGTGGAACCTGGAAGTTTTGAAGAAGCTTCAAAGCAAGAAGAATGGGTCAAAGCTATGGAGGAAGAAATAAGAATGATTGAGAAAAATGAAACATGGGAGTTGGTAGACCTTCCTCCGGACAAAGATGTCATTGGAGTTAAGTGGGTATATAAAACAAAACTTAACTCTGATGGATCTATCCAGAAACATAAGGCACGACTAGTAGCAAAAGGATACTCGCAGCAGTTCGGAGTCGACTACAAGGAAACATTTGCTCCAGTTGCTCGACTCGACACTATAAGGGCCCTCCTGGCATTAGCTGCTCAAAAGAGGTGGAGAATATATCAACTAGATGTGAAGTCTGCATTTCTTAATGGCTATCTTGAAGAAGAAATCTACATAGAGCAGCCAAACGGGTTTGTGGTGCAAGGACAAGAAAAGAAAGTACTGAGGTTAAAGAAGGCCTTATACGAATTAAAACAAGCTCCACGAGCCTGGTATAGCCGAATCGATAGTTATTTCATAAAGCAAGGATTTAGGAGGAACTATAGCGAACCAACACTGTACATCAAGACCCAAGGTAAGAACAATACTCTCATTGTTTCTTTATATGTTGATGATCTTATATATACAGGAAACAACGAGAGATTGATAGAGGAGTTTAAAAAGGATATGATGAAGACATTTGAGATGACAGACTTGGGCTTGATGCACTACTTTCTGGGAATTGAGACAAATCAAAATGATGAAGGAATATTCATTTCCCAGAAGAAGTACACTGAAGATATCATTAAAAGGTTCAAGATGAGTGGTTGCAAAACTGTGACAACACCACTTGATAGTACAAAAGCATTGAAAAAAGAAGATGGTTCTCCACCAGCAAATAGCTCTATTTTTCGAAGTCTTATCGAAAGTCTTCTATACCTAACAACTACTAGACCGGACATCATGTACGCAACTAGAGCCTGCTATCAAGATTCATGCAGAATCCAACTCAAGTGCACTATGAAGCTGCAAAAAGGATACTCAGGTACCTAGAAGGAACTAAAGAATACGGCATTTGGTACAAGCCCACTACTAGTTCAAAATTGTTCGTGTACACAGACAGTGACTGGGCAGGCTCACAAGATGACATGAAAAGCACATCTGGCTATGCTTTTACACTTGGCTCAGGCATTTTCTCTTGGGCATCAAAGAAGCAAGCAACTGTTGCACAATCATATGCAGAGGCAGAATATATTGCAGCAGCATTTGCTACAAGTCAAGCGTTATGGCTCAAGAATATATTTGAAGATTTTGGAGAACCACAACATGAAGCAATTGAAATATACTGCGACAGCAAGTCAGCAATAGCAATGGTGAAGAATCCAGTGTTTCATAACAGGATCAAACACATCAGGATAAAATATCACTTCATTCGAGAAGCTGAAGCAAACAAAGAAATTTCGACCAAGTACTGCAAAACTGAAGAACAATTAGCAGACATTTTCACAAAGGCACTGCCAAGAGATAAGTTCGAGTTGCTACGATGCAAGATTGGAGTAACAGAAATGCACATCAAGGAGGAGTGTTGAAACAGGTGATATGCATTTCTAGAAAGTTAGAGAAATTGTTTAAGAAATAGATTTCTAGAATTATCTAGAATAGCATAGAAACTAGTATCTAGAAAATAGAATAGAAAAATCTAGAGATATATAATCTAGCACCATCCTAGAACAATCTAGAAACATATATCTAGCACCATGCTAGAAATATTTAGAAAAATGTATCTAGCTAGAAAAGTCTAGAAAGATGTAATCTAGCATCATGCTAGAAGAATCTAGAAAACTCAAAGATGTGTATAAATAGGAAGTCTAGCTTCCATATGTAACAAGAAAGAACAATTACAAAAAGCAATAAGCCTTTGCTATTCAATCTATCTACTAGTGTCCCATATTTCCTTTTTCAATTAAACCCATTATCAATTGTTCCTCATATTCATCAATCAAACCAAGAATATCCATCTATTCAACCATAAAAAACTAACACTTTTTATTCTAGACTTCATTTTTATCCAACTTTTCTAATAAAAACCATCAAGATTTTCTTTTCTCCAGAAGACTTGAGTTGACAGGTGTAATTTTGCATTTTCAAACTGTCTTTTATTCATGTGGTGCCTCTGTGTATCTGGAAGGTTTTGACAAAGTTGGTCTTTATCAATAAGGAGCTACAAAGGGTTTATCCTCTTGAGCTAACTCTCTCCGTTGCCACTTGCCACTAGAGATGGCATGATTCTGGTATGTCTCTACTGCTTTTGATGATGGTTTTGTTTGAAAGTATACAAAATTCTTCTGCTGATATAGAATTCTAATTTCTCTTTTCATGGTTTTTGCTTGGAAATCCCTAGATTATATAGTTTCCTAATTCCTAGCATTACTCTTGTTCCCCAGAAATTTTCTTGTCCTCTATTAGAATTTTATGTTTCATTTTTCCTTCCTATGCTTTCTCTCTCTCCAATTATGGAAACATACTTGTGTTCCCTAGATTCTTATTGTCTAACATTTATCCAGTTTTGTGTCTTTTTCTCCTCCTCTGTTAGCGGAGACAACTTGAACAAAGCAGATAGGATAAGCAATTACCAAAAGAAAATCGCAGCCTACCAATGTGTCTGATTTCTTTAATTTTGGTCCTCTTGTTGTATGGAGTTGAAAGATATTGAATTTATTTGATGTGTTTTCTTTGGTTTTCTCCATCATCTGAAGGAGCACAACAACACTGGGGAAGGTTGTTAGAGTGAAAGCGTGAAGCTTGGTTTTTAGGTGTTGAAATGCCACTACAAAAAAAAAACGATGTTTAGTGACGGAAAACATTGTGACGGAAAGGAACCCGTCACAAAACAATGTTTTTTGTGTCGGAAATTTAAACTTCCGTCACAATTATAGATTCATTTTTCAGTAATTGTGACCAATATGTGGCCGTCACAAATACAGCTGCGCGGGAACAAAATTTTGAAATTTTGTTTGCATTTAGTGACGGAAAATGATAAATGTCGTCACAAATTGCCTTCCAAATATATTAAAATAATTATTTCAATTTATGTGACGGTTAGTACCCTGTCACAAATGCTCTAAAATTAAAAATCTTATATTTGTTTCGCTGTTGGTAGCCGGCACAATAATAAAATTCAGGTGAAGAGGGATTCTTTGACTTTGCATAAACTAATTTTGACCGAATTAAGTTTGTGCTTGAGCAGGAAACGGCGTCGCATGTAGAAATAGAGACCAGCAGCTACTGTTTTCAATCTAGGAAGAGATCCATTTAAAACCCTTGTTCTGTTTGGCCATTACCATTTCTAGAGGTGTATACCAAGTGACGGCTTGGAGGGGAAATGGCAGTGAGGCAGGCGGCAGCTCTCCTTCGTGCAGAAACCGCAGCTCCGTCGTTCGCCGTTCGCTGCTCTCTTCCACTGGTGAGGCCTGCGGTTGTTTGTTTTTACACTTAAGATTTGTTTCTTTTTCTTTTTTTCTTTTATCCTTTAATGGTTGTCGGTAAATAATATTGGTAATATTGGTAATAAGGAAGAGGTCGATTCCGAGCACAAGTCCAATCCCCAGCCCAATTATGCTTCTGTAATACTTTTTTTTTTCGAACTTTTGTGTAAATTTCATATTCAAATTCATATTAGGAATGCTGAAGTGATTGATATAAGGTGATTGACTTAGGCCCCCCTTTAAATTTTCTTGATCCGGCTTGTTTTCTCTGCATGTATAGGAATTAAGGTCTGCGAAATTTTTCTTCTTGATGATTACTAGTTGGTTTGTTGAATTATTTATGTCTTTGTTTATTTATTAAATAAAACTTATGTATTGGCATAAAGATCAGTAAGTAGAACTTTATAATTATACATTTTTGTTCGGAAGTGAAGAATGAGAGATGGATATTTGGAGGGTATTAATTTCTATGATTATTAATTTCTATGATATATAGAGGAGCCCACATATGGGTGTTCCAAGTTTTCAGGTGGCACTGATGATGATCAGGATTCAGGATTCTGAAGGAACAGCGCTGGCATTGCCTAAAACCAGTGGACAGTCGCTGACTACATTCTTCCTGATCTTTTTTTCTTCATATATATATATATATATATTACAAGGTGACTGCTTTGGTACCACAGAAATTGATGGTAGTTAAATGGCCTTCTGCAAAATTTACCATCTTTCAAAATTAATCTGGACCGTTCATTAATTAGTTTATTTTTCTAATTTTTTATTTTATTGGAAGCAAATGCAGAACAACTTGGATTGATGTAGATAAAGCGAGTATTTGGTTATAAATTCATTCGTATAAGAAAAATATGGATGATCTCAATTAGTGTGTTTTAGTTATTACTGTTTGGTTATACACCTTTTTGTGCTTGAGTAACTTACAAAATAGCCTATCTATTCTATTGTATATGCTTCTTACTTATAATTTACTTTATTATTTATTATTGGAAAATATGTTAAAAGGAGGTATATGTTTACCAATATATTAATGATTTATTCATTTGGAGTTCAATTATATATTTTAATTATATAAAAAAAATAACATGTTATATATGATGAAATGTCATATTATTAATATTGACTGAAATGTCATTTTAATTTTACCAATCTTAATTTTTTTGCTTTTACAGACAATCGAGATCAAAAAGACTATATTGAATCATTTCAAAGAAGCCAAGGCCAAATTAACCATCCATGAAGTTGGCTTGCTACGATGTTGCTCTTAGAACTCTACTTCTACGGGTATATAGAATTCAATTATCAATCCATTTCTTGCTTCTTAAAACAGAGCCACTCTGTTTTAGTTTTGTGAGTGCATAGTCATTTTCAAGCCTAGACTGCATTATTCTCATATCCTTAAGAAGCTAAAATCCTAGTTTGTATCCATGTTCCTCTTCTCATATCAAATGAAAGTTTTGCATATATTTTATTGCTGCAGAGTTTCAGCTGTTTGGAAGAAACTAAATGGGCTAAAGGCAGTGCATTATAGAGAAATTTTAGTCAACAAAATGTTCCAGTTTTGCTATTTGTGTTAGAGAAGAAAACAAATAAAAATACAACTGGGCAGTCATTGTTTAAATCCCAGAAGCAGAGAGGTATCAATCCACACCTAGCAATACAGACACACAGAATTATTATATTTTATGCTGACAGTTGAGGAATTGGTGTACTATTGTCAGACTTCCAATTTAGCTTCCAGTCATCTGCATTCATTCAGTTGTTAGTTAAATAGGTGGCCAATGACTATAATACAGCTGTGAGAGTCTTCTAAGTTTGTTAAGAGTGTTAAATGAGTGTTAGCTTGAGTGATATTATTTTTGTAATTTGTATAAATAACTATTACAATTCTGAAAACAGTTATAAAGCATTCTAATTCAGTATTTTCTTGCTTTCTCTTTTTCTAAGGTTTTTCTATCCAAACTTTATATAATGCAAGATCTGGCTCACTAACAATAGAGAGTTTATGCTCTCATGATCTTGATCTAGAAACAAAACTTGAACTAGATGATAGTGCCAGAATATATATATATATATATATATATATAAAACACAATTTCTCACATGCATATACCTTTTTATTTCTCAAGATTATATATTTTCATTTTATTGTGTAGTGTTTTTAGATTCCTGCCACTTGTTCATCCTGGTTTTTGTTTGATAAAGTAAAGAGTGATCTGTTTGTCTTAAAAGAATTACATAAAAGAATACCAAGCTCTTATCCGCTGCTTCGGAAAGAATCCCGAGGTAAAATCAGCTCTCTTTATTTTTTATTTTATTTTATTTACTCCTTGGTGCTCTCTGTAATTTCTACTTTTATTTTGCAGCTAAAGGTGAACTCTACCAAATCCATGATTGATCACCTTCTAGGAGCTGCAGGTGCTGTGGAGGCAGTTGCAACTGTTAAGGTATTGTGCTTCTACTCGTGTTTCTTTTGGCCTAAATAAAGAGATGAACTTTTGCTTGCTTGTGTTGCTCATTTAAGCTGGTTGATTATAGGGATCATAATAACATGGTTGGCTCTAAATGGGGTTTTGTTTCTGAAACATAGGCAATACAAACATGATTGGTACATCCAAACATCAATCATGAGAATCCTGATGAAGTCTTGGTATGTATCATTTCTGGTCACTGTCAAATGTTATCACTAAGTTCGTTCAAGAAGAATTGATTGCTTTTTCTATCATTTTCAATTTCTATGTGTATGATTTATACCAGAACAGAAATTGAGGCATCTATCTCTCTTACGGTATGAAGGGTTGGAGTGTCCTCAGTACATACTTTTAGAAGCATCTACAGTTTAATCTCAACTGTCTCTTTGAACCTGATTAGGACATGAAAGTGCTGGTGGGCTCTAAGAAGTTCATTTTACCCAACAGATCTTTACAATGCATGTTATATATTTTTTTTCCCTTTTTCTTTTTTATTTTTTTGGTAAAGATGCATGCTACAATTACGAAGGAATTATACTTCCTGAGTTCAAAATTTTTCACTCTTTGGTTGCTAAGATCCATTTTAAGTCCAGCATCAGATTTTGACAGGAAATAACATTTCTGATGTCTACAGCCATACTTAAACGATGACTCTAAAAGTGAATAGAATCAACAATACATATTTCTGGTTTATCTTTTATATCTGTTGTTACTTTTATGTACTTTGTAAACAGGTATAGGATTGAGCAGGAACTTGGTACTGAGATAAAGCAAATTCCTTCCCATATTGATCAGGCAATTTATTGCCGGTGACTGGTGATGGAAAACTTGCTTATGGACAACATGGTGAGCAATATTCAAGGCTGTAATGCTGAGACTGAGATTTTGTACTAAATGTGTGTTTAAGATGGTAGTCTGTCTAGTATGATATCGTCATACTAGCCTTGAATGTATGTATAGTTTGCTGCTGCTTCGTAAGGTCTGATTCTACGTATTTATTTTGCATGTTGTATAAGAAAACAGTAGATAAATACATGAGATGTTTTTATGCAAATGATAATGGTTTTTTTTGTTTTGTTTTTCCCTCAAGGTTGATGCAAACTTTTGATCTATTGCTGCATCAGAGGGAGTACATTATGAGAATTAGGTACAGTGAGTGGAGACATCTGTCCTTGATGCAGGTGGTATCTTCCCTTTGAAATTGGAATGCTTTTATTTGTTTCTGAATTTTCATAGCCCTGAAACACTAACATGACCTTAATGGAAGTCTAAACTTCCACTATTGAAGAAAAAAAAAACTGGAGATATAGGATCTTAATCCTCTAGAGGCACCAATTTACCTTGGTCTCCCAATCGAATAAACAATAAAGTTTGGTGATCTTAAAGAACCTCCATTTATTGCCAGATGTTTTTTCACCAACACAAATTCCAAAGTATCCCAAAATCCACCACCATATGCTTTCTAAAAATTATACCTCTTTTCTTCCATATTCTCTAGTACCTTGTTACCAATAAATTCTAATTACACATTCAGCTTCTGTTTTTATATCTTCTTTGGTTGAAACATGTTTTTTGCCTTCCTCTTTACAATGCTTTTGTTTTGCTGGAGTGAAAAGACAGAAGCTATACCTTAAGAATTGCTTTAACTTATCATTTTCATAACCCATTGATTATGGTTTTGTTAATTTGTTTTGAGGCTGAATCAAATATGAATGCACTGGCTTTGAAGAAGTTCATTGACGAAAACTAGAATGAGGCATCCGAGTGCGTCCATCTCTTAAGTCAGTGCAACAAATGGGAGACAGAGTGCTCGCTGTACGATCACGACCACGAAGCACTGCTGGATTTTGGCAATGAGGCTGATCAACGTGCCAAGGAGGCTGAGCTTCATGTTCAAGCCTTGGAGGAGGAGGTCTGACAAATTGAAGTTCTACAAGAATGAATATGAGGCGCGTGTGGTAAATTTCTTGAAGTGGATTTTGAGTTTTGATGCTTAAATTCAGTAATTTCTTGTTTTAGTTGGTTATATTTTTTTGCCAATATGTTTATCCTGTTCTGCAAAGAGGACACTTATTTAACTAATTACTTTTCATGTTTATGAAGTTCAATTATTTTTGAAGAAGAATGCCAATATTTTAATTTTTTTTCCAAATAAATTGTCATTTTTTATATCTGCTTGCATAGACAATGGATTTGAAAAATAAGAAGTCTTCTAAAAGAAAATTAAAGTATTTTCATTGTTTGGCTGTGGTGACAATATTTCGTAGAAAGCCACCAAATAACATTCCAAAAGACATATCAAACAACAATTTGCATAGCAACATGAAAAAAAAGCCTAAACAAGTTTACCATTATAATTTAATATATCTTACATATCTCAGGCTTTTTGGTTTCTTTGCTGTGTTTAAATTATTGATTTTGATGTTAATTTTTTTTCTCCCTACAGTTTGTCTTTGCAGTAATCTTTCAGGTCTAAATCTTGATGGCAAACTTTCACCTGCGATAGGAAATCTTAAGGGCCTTCAGTCCATGTAGAGTTATTCGACATTTCATAGTTAGCTATTTGAATTTTTATTTCCTTAAATTGTTGTCGAGTAGAAGCATTGAGAGAATGTGGTAAAATTAAACATTTAATTTGTAGAGAGGTTATACAATTTTGACATTTCTTTGTAAACGTTAATATTTTTTTAATTAAGCATGTAATAGGACAAATGCTTCAGTATCAAATGTCTTAATATTAAATGAATTTCTCAAAGTTGTTTGACTACTTATTCTATTTGAATTGTACTATTTACTGATTATATTCAATGTGATGTGTTTGTATGGAAGAGATACTATATTAACATTAAATGTGAGAGAAACAAAATAAGTGAATAAAAAATAATACAAAAATATAACTGGAAAAAAATGAAAAACCTGTATATTGTGACGGTATATAGATTGTCACAGTATGTTTATTGTGACCGTTTACCGTCACAAAACCGTCACAAATATGAATTTGTGACAGTTCAGCTCGGTCACTAAATCAATGCAATATATCATTGTTTTCACAAGTGACGGTATTTAGATCCTCACAGTATGTTTACTGTGACGGTCTACCGTCACAAGACCGTCACATATATTATATTGTGACGGACCAAATTTCGTCACTGAAACCCTGCCGGCGGTGACTCGCCGGAATGTCAAAATTTCCATGAATATTTGTGACCAACTAATGCTGTCACATAAAGGCAGTTTTTTGTTACGAGGAACAGTATTCCGTCACGGAAACCCTTTTGTGTCGTGGCTATTGCGACGGAAGTGTAACGGATACTAATTCGTCACAGAAAGTGGTTTTAGCGACGATTCCGTCACATATACTACGCCTTGTGACGAATTTGCTTCCGCCACAAAACCCTCATTTTTTTTGTAGTGTGCAGCTGGCAAATAAAGGGAATGGAAGCTGCAGGAATTAGTTTATTAATTGATTTGTCTATTTTAGTTTGGTTATGTTTAGATATGTTGTTATGTAATTAAGGCTGCATTGGTGGGATGTTTTCGTTAGAGTATGGGGCTGAAATTCGGTGGCATTCTGTAAGCCACATGATGAAGCAAGGGGTTGGAAAGATTAGGCGTAGGCATTGATGTTGCCTACTATTCATGCAATAATAGTTTTTGTATATTTAAACTTGTACTTGCAGCAAGGTTTTTGCCTTTTGGCCAAAATAGAGTTCTTTTGATCTCATCCTCTTGGGTTTTTTTTTTTTTTTTTTTTTTTTTTTTTTTTTTTTTTTTTCTGTTTTATGCTCTCTGCACTTTTTTTCTTCTTTCTCCTTGGTTGAAACTCTCAGCCAGATTCTAACAAAGATCAACAGCTGTGACTTCAATGGAAAAAAGCTGAGAAACTTTAATGGGACAAGGCAACCAGAACCCAATTCTAGCTCCTAATTTCCTCAAGAAGATGAGGTGAAATTTTGGAGACAATGATAGCACAAGAAGTGCTGCATCAGGTACTTCCTGATGGTAAATCTATATGATGAGCAGCATTGTGCAAGAGTGTCTTTGTTCTACGATTTTTTCAAGCACTTCTAGGTACTAAGTTTTTCAAGCACTTCTAGATGCTATTTTTTCAAGTACTTCTATGTACTTTTTTCTGCATAAACGAGGACAGGAAATTTTATTTTTTACACATCTTTATCAATGTAGTGGCTCTGAATAATTCATTTAGCAGCTGTTGTACCCCGTTAGCTCCTATTCCTTTTTTTACTTGTCTTATTGTTGTATTATAAACTTGTTTTCTCACAAATTTAATTTATTTCTGGTAGGTGTACAGTCCCAAGTTCTCTCAAATAAGGTAACAGTGTTGGAAGCACAATTTTGTTATCCAATATTTCCCTGCTGATTTCAACATTTCCTAGTACCTTTCTTCCATTGGCTCTCAAGTTCAGTTCTAGCTAGTTCTGCTTCACTGGTGACCAAGCTGACAGTTATCACAGATTTCTCTTTGATTGCTTTAAACTGCTCTCCATATTTCAATCCTTGTCCAAGAAACCATTGAACTTCCTTTCTTACAACGTTTCTAGACTTCTTTTTTCTAGGTTCGTTTTCTGTTTGGTTTCAAATATAATCTACCACTTTTTCTTTAATTAGCTTGATGGTCAATTACTGGAAAGTGTAATACACAAATTGGTCTCTAGAGCATGATGACCATTTCAACTTTGGTCTGAGCTCCACCACGTAACCTGAAAAAATGAAATCACTAATATTGCTTGAATTATATATATATTTTGTTTGCCAATATTAATTTACAATATTGCCTTAATGGGTTGACCTTGTGCAAGTTCACCTTTTAACTTCCGTGACCATCATTTGTAGTTACATTTTTTCCCTTATTAAACTAGTTAAAGTTATGGCACACATAATTATTTCAGCCATATGAACTGACCAAAATAAGGATTTATCTTGTAGACTGGTCCAAATCCTCCCACTTCCAACTTATTAACATAACTAAAGTCATCCGGTAGCTGTCTTTAGCTCCTTGTAACTGAAAGTGAATGGTTTAGCATCTATCCCTAAGAGCTCTGCTGATAAAAAGAATAAAGCATCATAATAATTCAATACCAGTTTTTAGCAGTCAAACTTCACGCAAATAATGGGGCACTCAAATTTCACAACAAATAATTTTTTGAAATGATTAAGACTGAATCACACATACAAGCAATTAACAATATAGATGTTAATCATTATCATCTTCTCCTTCGATCTGTTTCTGACTAGATATTAGTTTTATGCATTTTAAGCAAATAAGTTTAACAGCTAAAATGTCAGAGTAACAAATTCTCTGAAAGCAAAGCCTCATTCATGCACAACAGGAACTAAGCATTTGATCTTGTTCCTTGGAAAATGCATTTTATATCATTGAAAATTGGTGCATGAAGCAGTTACTAGTTAAACAAAAGCTTCAGCCTGGAAAGCTAGTCAGAACCTTGGCATGCTATTGGATGCAATCATGGTTTATACATTGTTTAAAATCAGATGTTCAAAATTCTGGCATGCAATTTTTCTAATTAGTTTACTATTGAATTGCAAGGATTATATTATTCTTTTGAAATATTGATTAACAAAATCACACACCTTTAATGGATAGGGATGATGAAGGTCTAAAGGATTTCCTAGTAACATCTAGTACACTTTAAGTTCGAAATGCAATTCAATTTCAAATAATAACTCAGTATTAAGGTACATGTTGATCTAAACCATGAACTGGTCTCCAACAAACAAAAGTCTCACACACATCTAGCTTCTTCAGGATGCAAGCAAATGGAGTTTAGCTATGTGTTTGTATATATGAAACTGAAAAACAGAAAGAGAGGTGAGAGAGATTCTTACGTGGTTCAGCTACCACTTGTATCTTACATCCACGGCAGCAATGGAGAAGTAAATGCATTACAAAAGGGAGTCAAAATCTCATACAATGGTCAAGCTCTTAATTGCACAGCCAAGAAGAATGATACATCCCCCACTCTCTTTTTTTTTCTGCAGAAAAAACACTTAAAAACAATAACAAGACCCCCAGCTTGTTCTTTTCCTCCCCAATACATGGTTAATGCACTTACAAGGGAACACTTGCCTTGATCAAGTGCAATAACAAGAGGTGATAAAGAGCTTCACAATCTAGAGGAGTCCTTTTGCAACCTTTGATGACAGCCACTGATCTATACCACATCAGTTTAATGACCCTTAGCATTAGTTTATGCCACAGCATTAACAGTAAATAATTTAATAGGTTTCATATGTAGAATTATTGTCTGAAAAGTAATGACTGTGCCTATAGAACTGTCCCAAAGGATAAAAATGATTTAATAAGAAGTATGCTATTGGTATTTAGCTCAAAGGTTTGCCAAGCAAACTCTGAAAGCGTCCGTGTGGGCCTAAACTCTTTCCATTTTGAAGTCAATTTGTCAACTATAGTTTAGTTAAAAGTAAGCCTGGCAACGTGTCGTATTGAACCGTATTCGTGTCGTGTCGTGTCAAATTTTGTTCATTCGAACCCAACCCATTATGTTTTCGTGTTGAACCGTGTTTATGTCGTATCGTTTTGTATTCGTGTCGTATTTTATTCGTGTTTACTAGACATGTACGTGAGTGTTTTATTTTTTTTATTTAAATTAATATATATTGTCAAATGATAAATTATTATCAATTCATGTCTATTAAGCTTAAAAACATATTCAAATGATATGTTAAACATTTAAAAAAATATATATTAACATACTAAAATTCAATATAAATAATAACTGTGAATTTAAAATATGTAAAATATTACTAATTAAAGTTATATTAAATATTTATCGTGACTAAAAAACAAAATATGCATTTCAATTATAAATTTAAAAATATTCAAAATATTATAAAACAAACTAAAATTAATTTAAAAATATTTAAAATCAAACATACATCTAATATAAGTAATAAAAAAGATAGAATCTAAAACAAAATACTAATATATAAATAGATATAAAAATTGTAATTTTCCAATGAAATAAAATATGAATTTTATAGTTTTCTAAATCTAAAAAAAAAAGTAATGTAAAAAGTTAACTATAATAAAATAATTAAATTAATATTTTTCTTATCGTACTCATCATGTTAACGTGTTCTAATTCGTATCAATTCGTTTTTTTATTATGTGACACTGATATCAACCCAATCTGATATTGCAGACCCAAATCTGTAAATTATCGTGTCATTTCGTATCGTGTTGTCATATCGTATAACATTTTACCAGATCTAGTTAAAAGCAGCAAACGATAAAGGGTTTCACGACAAAGAAACAAAGCTAAACCGGTTTCACAGCATAAGTTTTTTTAAATAATATTTTATTAATAATAAATAATATTTATTTATAAAAATTATTTCATTTACATAAAGTATAATTTTAAATACAATTTCAAAAATATCTATGCAGATAATCAAATTCTGTTAATTTTAAATTAAAAAAGCAAAATAGCCATTTAAATCTGTTTTTTATTTTTATATTTTTTTATTCTTTTTTTTTTTTTTTTTACCTCTCCTCCATATTTTTTTTCCTCTCTCACTTTTTCTTTTCTTTCCCCCTCCTAATTCTCTAAGAAAAGATCTCTCTTCTTTGTCTGTCTTCTTTCTTTTTTTACCTCTGTTCCATATTTTTTTTTTTCTCTATAACTTTTTTTTTGCCTCTCCCCTCTTTTTTTCTCACTCTCTAAGAAAATATTATTTCTCTCTCTCGTCTTGCAGTTCTCTCCTTTTTCTTTTTTTTTCTCCTACTCTCTTTTTGTTTCTCTTTTTCTAGTTTAATAAACAGGCTAATATCAATTTTTTTTAAAATAAAATTGTGGCTCTATCTCTCTTTGATTTGAAGGGGGAAATTTGCATAAGTTGAAATGTAAAATTGATGCTTTTGGAAGAATTTTTTTTGCTTTGCTGGTAACTGGTGTTTGGTTAGAGACTTCTTTTTTCTTTTTTCCTCTTTCTTCTCTACCTTTGAAGAACAAAAATTGGTAAACCTTTTTCTTTTTTCTTTTTTACTTCTTTGTTGACCCAAAAAAAGTAAAAAATAAAAATAAAAACTCTATTGAAAATGAAGTCTCTAGTGAAAATGTTATTTAAAAAGACAATTGCTGGAGCAGATTGTTTCCGTATTGCCATGGATGTTTCCACTAGGTGTGGAGGGAAAAACCCTTTTGGGTTCCTCATCGTCTTTGAATTGCACGGTAGGGTTTTTGAGAGGAAAAGATCTTTCAGCGAGACAAAACTCTGTTTTGGTACTCAAAGAGCTTCTTTCTTTGGATCGAAGATTTGCAGATGGTTTTGCAGAGATTGAAGGAGATCTTGAAGCATTGGTTGGAATAATCAAGGAACCCATTTGCCCAGCAGCTACTAAAGCTGCTCTAACATCGATTTTCCACATGATTTCTAAATCAGAAAGCAGTGAGAGAACGAGGTTGAGATTGGTGGAAATGGGATTGGTTTCTTTGCTGTTGGACAATATTGTTGATGTGTAAAAAGTAAAAAGTCAGATATTGTTGTAAAATGGGTCAATATTCAGGGTCAGAAAATCCCCAATATTCATCCCCCTTTCCATCAATATTGACCCCTTTCCATCAAAATCGGAAAAAAGTAAAAATAATCCACCTGACATTGACCCAAAAAAGTAAAAAATAAAAATAAAACTAAAAATTTATATATAATCCACATTGACCCAAAAAAGTAAAAAATCAGGGTATTATATAAATATATATTTGAAATATATAAAATCTAAAAATTTATTTTAAATTAGGTTTTAAATATAATATGAAGTGTTAATGAAATAATTATTTATTTACATTGAATAATATACTTTTATAAAAAAAATTGTTAACAATATATAATATTTAACTTAGAATAAATAATATTTTTTATGCTGTTAATAAAATTTTCAAATAAAATAAAAAAAAGAGTTTCAATTTTATATTACAAATAATGAAGAAGATTTAATTTATAATGCATAATATTTAATTTATAATGAATAATTTTAAATAATATTTATTAGAATTGAATAAAACTTCCAAATAAAATAAAGAGTTTCAGAAAAAAGATTCTCAGGAAACCAATGGGAAGCTTCCCAGACGGTATTGAGAAAGCAACAGCTCTAGAATATCTAACATCAAAACTACTGGTCAGAATTTCAGAACTGCATACTCATAACTCTGTTAATCTGCAATTGAGAGCTTTTCCTTCATTTTCTTATTACTACCATGGCTGTACAACTTGCAGCTGGAGCTTTTCTCTCAGCCTCACTTCAGGTGCTGTTCGATAGATTGGCTTCTCAGGAGGTCGTTGACTTCATAAAGGGAAAGAAACTGAATGATGGTCTGCTCAAGAAGTTGAAGATCATGCTGTTGTCTGCTAATACGGTGGTCAATGATGCAGAGGAGAAGCAAATCAGAAATCCAGCTGTGAAGCAATGGCTTTCTGAGCTCAGAGAAGCTACCTATGATGCGGAGGACCTGATATATCAAATCAACGCTGAAGCTTTACGATGCAAGATGGAAGACGAACGCGGAAGCAACTCAAGTCAGGTATGGATTCGCTTCTCAACTCTGTTCACTGGATTTAACAACATTGTGGAGCCGAAACTAGTGGAGATTCTTGATAGACTAGAATATATTGTTAAACAAAAAGATGTCCTCTGTTTGAAAGAAGTTGTTGAGAAAAGATTTTCAGACCATAGGCTGCTACAAACTCTGGTTGAAGACTCCGATGTCTATGGGAGGGACACTAACAAAGAGGCCATTGTTGAGTTGTTGTTATCAGATGATTTAGGGGGGAATAAGATATCTGTGATTCCAATAGTTGGCATGGGTGGGATTGGCAAGACCACCCTTGCTCAGCTCATTTATAACGATGCTAGAGTGGTTAATAACTATGATCTCAAAAAATGGATCACTGTATCAGATGACTTTGATGTTATCCAATTAACAAAGACACTTGTTGAGACTATAACTTCCACACCATGCTCTCTCAAGGATCCATATCAGCTTCAAGTTAGATTGAAGGAAGCTATGGAAGGGAAAAAGTTTCTCTTTGTAATGGACGATGTATGGAATGAAAACTATGATCTCTGGAGTGCCTTAAAGAGCCCTTTTGATTCTGGAGCGCATGGAAGTAAAATCATTGTGACAACAAGAAGTAAAACTATTGCATCCATGATGGGTACGGTTCCAATTCATGACTTACATCTGCTATCGGAGGAGGATTGCTGGTTGTTATTTGCAAAGCATGCCTTTCGTAATACAGAATCGAGTGCATGTCCAGATTTAGAAGCAATCGGTAGAAAAATCATCAAAAAGTGCAATGGTCTTCCATTAGCTGTAAAATCACTTGGTGGTCTCTTGCGCTGTGAATCAAATGCACAAGAATGGGAAAATGTGTTAAACAATGACATATGGGAGTGGATTGAAAAGGAGAGTAATATGCTTCCAGCTCTATGGTTGAGTTACCGCTATCTTCCTCTACATCTAAAACGATGTTTTGCCTATTCTTCCATATATCCCAGAGATTGGATTTTTTTAAAAAAACAGTTGATTTTATTATGGATAGCAGAAGATCTTTTGCATCCCCATAAAGGGAAGAGTTTAGAAGAAGTAGGAGATCAGTACTTTAACGATTTAATATCAAGATCGTTATTCCACCGTCAAACTGAAACAAAGTTTACTATGCATGATCTTGTCAATGATTTAGCAAGATTTGTTTCAGGAGAATTTTCTTTGCGGCTTGATGACAACTATTCGCATGCGCTTGTAAGAAAGACTCGCCATGTGTCATATATGAGAAGCAAGAACTACGAAAGTAAAATATTTGAGGAGTTATCGGAAAATAAATCTTTGAGGACTTTCTTACCATTAGGCTATGGTTCGAATAGAAGGAAACAGGAGGTGAACTCTGAACTATTGCTAACAAAGCACTGCTTAAGAGTGCTCTCTGTACCTGGATATTCAACCACAGGGTTGCTTGATTCAATTAGCAATTTGAAACTCCTAAAGTACCTGGATTTATCTTCCACTGCACTTGAAGAGCTACCTGAGACAATTTTCACATTATACAATTTGCAGGCATTGTTGTTGGGAAGGTGTATTGAACTGACTCAGTTGAGTGGTTCAATTGGTAATCTGAAGCATCTAAGGCACTTGGATTTATCTTTTACTAGCATTAAAGAGATACCTGATACAGTGTGTGGCTTGTACAATTTGCATACGCTACTACTGAGTGGATGTGTTAATCTTAGGAGATTACCAAGCAACGTAGCAAGTCTAATAAACTTGCGTCATCTTGATATTGAATATTGCCCAAATTTGGAAGCGATGCCACCCCAAATATGCGAGCTGAAAGATTTGCAAACACTAACACGTTTTAGTGTTGGCAAAGACCACGGGTGCAACATTGGAAAATTAGGAGAGCTTCAAAATATAAGCGGAAAACTTTGTATCACAAGGCTTGAAAATGCAGTTGATGTTGGAGATGTTTTGAAGGTCAATTTAAAGGAGAAAAAGCACATAACCAAATTGATTTTGGAGTGGAATATTCAAACTGATGACTCGCAGAAGTCAAGGGAAATACTAGAAGGGCTCCAACCTCATACAAAAATTGAGAAATTAGAGATTGAAGGCTACGGAGGCACAAGATTCCCAAATTGGATAGTTGATGGTTCCTTTCCTCATCTAGTAAGTTTGAGGCTCTATGATTGTAGAAATTGTTATGAGGTACCTACGCTTGGACATCTACCCTCTCTTAAAGACCTTCATATGTCAGGATTTGATTTGGTGGAGAGAATAGGTGAAGAATTCTACTCAAATGGTGGTAAGTGTGTGACAGAGCCATTTAGATCTTTAGAATGTCTTACTTTTCAGCATATGAGAGAGTGGAAGGAGTGGTTATTTGTTGCGGCTGATGCTGATCAAAGTGAAGGTGGAGTTTTTCCTCGTCTTCAGAAGCTTCTTTTGGATGATTGTCCAAAGTTAAAGGCGGAATGCTTACCTGATTATCTTCCATCTTTGACGTGTCTTATTATCGAGGGATGCGAACAGCTAGTGGGTTCACTTCCAACAATTGGAAGGAGTCAGACACACATCGACACCGCATTTCCACGTCTTAACAGAATGGAGATATCAAATTGTTCAATGGAATCCATTCAAGAAGGAGAACTGCCCTCTAATTTAAAACATCTGGAATTTGTTAAATGCAAAAAGCTGTTTGCACAGCCCATGCAATGGAAACTGCAACGACTCACCTCTCTCGCATCCTTGGATATCTGGGGAAGTGAAGATACGGTGGATCCATTTCCGGAGGAGGGGCTGTTTCCTACCACTTTGACAAGACTTTCCATTTTTAATCTTTCAAATATCAAATCATTAAACGGCAAGGCGTTTCGACACCTCACATCCCTGAGAAGTCTCACTATAGATAACTGCCGTCAGCTTCAGTGTTTGCCAGAAGAAGGTCTACCCGCTTCTCTATCTCTTTTGAGAATTGACAAATGTCTATTGTTAAATCAGCGTTGCCAGAGAGAGACAGGGGATGATTGGCCCAAGATTGCTCACATCTCTCGTATAGTTGTTGATAATAAAGCTATATAAATCACTATTCTGCAAATGTTTCGTCTCTTTTCTCGGTCCAATTCTGTCCAGGTAATTTAAAAAAATAAAATAAAAATAAAAATAAATAAAAAATCTTCTTTTGCACTTAAATTTTTTATTATTATTTTTAAATGATTTTTTAAATAAGGTCACACAGCCATACCCTTCTTTGCTATCACTTTCAAACCACATCCAGAGGTTGGCGTCATAGTCTTTGGTGTCTTATTATCCTAGACTTCATTTTTATCCAACTTTTCTAATAAAAACCAAAAAATATTTTCTTTTCTCCAGAAGACTTGAGCTGACAGGTGCATACGTTTACAATCCATGTAATTTTGCATTTTCAAACTGTCTTTTATTCATGTGATGCCTCTGTATCTGGAAGGTTTTATACAAAGTTGGTCTTTATCAATAAGGAGCTACAAAGGCTTTGTCCTCGTGTGCTGGCTTTCTCTCCGTTGCCACTTGCCACTAGAGATGGTATCATTCTGGTATGTCTCTACTGCTTTTGATGATGATTTGGTTTGAAGATATTCAAAATTCTTCTGCTGATATAGAATTCTAATTTCTCTTTTTATGGTTTTTGTTTGGAAATCCATAGATTATAAATTCTTCTTTTGTTTAGAAAATTAAATCCTTTTACTTGTATTAGTGTTCATGAATCAAAAAGTATGTAAAATTGACTCATATGTACAAAGGAACTACCTCGCTAACAAATTTTCACCTACCCTCTTCAATGGAGCTGCTAAGAATAGGCAGTGCACTTCTTCCATAGACAAGTGATTGCTCTGCATCTTCCACCATACTTGTGCTTGCCGATGAGTTATCGTAGCTACTGCCTTTATTTTTACTTGTATGTTGCATGTGTTCTCGGCTTTGATGCTGTTTTTTGAAAGAGACAGTAAAGAACGGAATAGAGGAGGAGGGAGACCTACGAACTAGTTTTATTTTTTATTTTTTTAAATCATAAAAACTACAAATAAAATAAATTAATCAATTATGTTTTAAATGAACGATGTGGCAGTATCATAGGGAGTGCCACTTCAGATGCCATATCATTTGGTTTACAATTTTTGTGAAATTTTTGGTACCTATAGCATTACTGATAAAGTATATATACATAGCAAAAGGTGTAAATCGGGAATTTAATATGCAAAAGAAGTAAACTTTTGATTGCTCGAGAAAATAGATAAAGAAACAGGGTCAATTTTTTTATCAGAAATCTGTGTCCTTGAATTGCAAACTAACCATTCAAACCTGTTGAAAAATTACTCTGTATGTGATGGTAGGTTATCATAAACAAATTCATCATATATCATTTTTTTAATAAGAAAAATAGAAAAAAAAAAAAACCTTATCAGAATATGATAGAGAGCTAACAGTACAATATCGCAGGTCTAATGAATATATACGCAACATAATTTTCCAAGTTTTGGGGCCACAAATTAATGACTAGATGAAAAGCCCAAAAGTCCAAAATTGCCTATTCATGATAATAATTGACCACCTAGTTAACACTTTTCACCAAAAAATAAAAAAATCGAAATATTATTATTATGTATTATTTGTAAATTGTAATTGCATATACGCAAGTCATAGAGGCTACTTACAATTTACATAGATATGTTGTTGATTCACCAATGAAGTGTGAGCGTGGAACTTTCTTTTTTATTTTCGGCCAATAACAGAGCATATTGAAAGTGTGGAAGAAGTTTCTTAAGTTTCTTGTCACCCTTTTCCTTGGCTTGTTGAAGTTCTTTTTTTTTTATTTTTGGTAAATTGTTGAAAATTCTCTTTGGTAACAACGCATAGAGGCCGTCCTCTCGTTGCCTTCAATATTTTTCATATTCACAAACTAATGGAACAGTTTCTATGGTCTTTGCTCGATAGACCAGTCCAAGTGTAAAGTTTAAATGTAAAAAATTAAAAATTAGAAGTTATGATTTAAGATTTGTTTTTATCTAAACTTCTCTCTCTCTCTCTCTCTCTCTATATATATATATATATATATATATATTGAACCACGTATTTTCTAATATTCCTGATAACATTGACTTTCTTTGTTTTCAAGTCCTCCATAAATTAAAACTTAGTTATCTTCTTCAGATCTCCCTAATCCTTTTAGCCAGTCATGGGTCACCACAATCAACATGAAGCAGCTTCTGGTAATTTAACTTTCTTGTTCTACTTTTTACATCATTTTATCTTCACGATGTACAACAATTTTATTATGTGTTACTGAAATGTTAGTTTAATAAGTAGTCTAGAATGGTAAAAGGTTTATATATATATATATATATAAATAAGGTGATTAACTAATTATATGTATATGCTATTTGAATATCTTTGTAGCACCTCAACAAGAACAAATGGCATATAATGAAGGTCAAGGAGTAGCCTATGTTGCACCTCAACCACCACCACCAATTGGCTATCCCACAAAGGAAGCTCCTGCTGGGTTTCACCAACAAGCTGTTCCTGTTGAAACCAAAACCAGAGGCGAAGGCTTTTGGAAAGGATGGTATGTGCTATCAAACAATATTAATTTCTCTTCCTCCCTAGCTATGTGTGTTTTATATACACACATGTACACATAGCCGTTTCTATTGGACGATGTTGGACTTTTTATGTTGCTCGATTAACGATTGATTATGCTTCATTCAGAATTATATATAATCAAGTGACAATCAGACAACATAAACTGTCTGATAGTGCCTATTAGACTATTTTCATATATATATATATAGATTTGCTATAAAATTCATGGACTCTATAAGCTCTCCAACAAAAAAAAAAAATTTTCTTGAATTTTTTAATTTTTTTTATTTTGTTTTGAATTTTATAGCATTTAAAATATTGAGTTAAAAAAACCAATATAATTTGATTTGCTATTTTATAGAGCACACACACACACACACACACACACACATATATATATATATGCTTCAATTATATTGATTTGCTATATGTTCAAAGTTTGTAGTTGGACATGTTTTTGATCCACTATTTATATCCACATTTCATAACCCTCCTTTGCTCTTCTTGTACAGTGTTGCTGCCATATGTTGCTGCTGGGTCTTGGATTTCTGCTGTTGCTGAGATAATTATACATAGGAGAACAATATGCATACATACATATATATATATAAATATATGTATGTATAAGTTCTGAGTTATTTTTACCGTTCAGAATCTAAGAATAGAAAATAAGACTACTAATTTTGTATTTTATGTACATTATACGAATTTTCTATTGAACTTCTCATTTCTAGATAATGCTTCTTATTCTTAATCACTTCTATATGATCTGAAACATGTAATTTTGGTTGGTGTTATGAGAATACATATACAGTTTATATTTTCTTTTTTTCACCAAAAGATATTGAAAGCATTTTTTGAAGTAACATATTGGATATATATATATATGTGTGTGTGTGTGTGTGTGTGATATGTGAAATAATGTTTGAAACTCTTAACGATAATTCAAAAAAAATGTTAATTATTTAACTATACTATTGTTATCGTAAATTTAAAATTTATGACATGTGAACTGAAATTAAATTATATATTTCAACACAATAAACAAACCCATATTATATAATAATTTTTACTTTTTAATCTTTTTAAACCAATTACCAACTACATTATAAGCCACATTACATAAACACTATGGTGATGGAAATTCTTAATTGTGTTTTAGAAAGATACATTTGAAGGAATTTTTTTTTTTTAATGGTCGAGGGAATTAATTNATTTGAAGGAATTTTTTTTTTAATGGTCGAGGGAATTAATTAAAAAAAAAAAATTCTCCAAACTAACATAGTTATTTCTGACCTCCAAATGGTGCCAATATTATTTTGCAAATGAAATGG
>QANX01006273.1:10322-26402 GCA_003254975.1 Ochetophila trinervis | reverse complement strand
GGTAGGTGTTGGCGCGCAACTATTTCGCGACACCTGCTCCAATTGGTGTCGCTGAATGTGATTGCCGCGTATATTTTCCGCGACGCTTTACAAATGCCCATCGCAAATGTATTTGGCGCGCAGATTTTCGGCGACACTTGTGGAATGCCTGTCGCGAAATGTATTTGGCGCGCTTATTTTTTGCGACACTTGCCGAATTTGTGTCGCCGAATATGCTTCGCGCCACATTTTTCGCGACGGTTTTTGATTGCGCTTCGCGAGAGCTGATTTCACGCACATTTTAGCGACGTGGCTGCGTCGCTATTTTGTTCAAATAAAGGCGACGCACTATGTTTGTGTCGCCGTTAGTTTATCGCGACGCAAATTTTTTGCTTCGTCGCGCATTTAGTGTCGCCGATTAAGGTTTTTGGCGTAGTGAACTATTAAGTTTTGAACTTATGATCGTTAGGTCTTTCGGCTCTGATACCACATTGAATCACCACTTATCCTAAAATCTTAATCTGATAGAAAATAGATCATAATCTCTTTTATATTTTATCTCTAATATGGAGTAATCTTTTAAAATAGAACTATATTTCTTTTTAGACCAACAGTATACTTAAAAGAATAACGTCATGCCACTTTTTTCTTTCTTTTTCTCTCCTTTCATTATTTCCTTTTCTTTTAAAGATCAGTGATGTATTGTAGCTGTAGTTATAATGATGGGAATTAAAAACTGAATAAAAACAATTGGTTCATCCATCGAATTATACCCATAAAGATCACACATAAAGATATCTGCGACTCGAAAGATTAAAATTACATATACGTAACACCCACGGCAATAAGAACTAAAAATGACCACAAAATATCATTGGTGCATCACGTGGCTGTAGAATTGGCACATATTAGTTGCAAGTAAAGTGCAGTTTGGCAATTGCCTTTTAGTTTTGGGATGATGATGATGATGAGCTTTGGGTTTGCTTGATTGGGAAGCCTACCTCCTTTTTTGTGGTCCTGTTATGTGGATCCGTTTGTTTCTTTCCCATTATTTTTGGATTTTGTACTGATGTCTACTGCTGAGAGTGGTTGAAATATCTCTTCTGAATTTTGGCACAGATATCGAATAAGACAACTTGTGATTTTCTCTATAATAACTAATACTTGTACTGAACTAATAAATAATATAAATAAAATACTGTAATGAAATAATATTATTTATAAATTAAAATAATATTATTAAAATTTATAATGAAATAATATTATAAATAATAAAATATTAACAAAGTAATATTAATAATTTTTTTAACAATTTTATTTTTTATAAATAATATTATTTTATTTATAAATATTGATTATTTCAATATAATTATTAAATAATTGTACTGTACAAAAATACGTGCTTTACGCTCCACCAAGCGTTCTACCGTGCTGCATGAGCAGCTCAGGGGAAAAATTGTATTTTGGAAGCATCAGAAATTTGCTCTCCAAATTGGGGTGGGGGACCACGTGTCACAGGCCTACTAGATGCTTTCTTTATGTTTTTTTTCGTCATTTTTTTTTTTTTTGTCTCTGGTGAGGTTGGTAGGTGATGGGTTTTGTCCAACAGCTTGGCCCTTTTTTTTAATTATTTTTTTTGTTATCTTTTTGTCCCTTTTCATTTTTATTTTTTATTTTTCTTGCTTAATATAATCAAATTTATTTAATAACAATAAAAAGTTCATTTTAATATTTTAATATTTTTATCTGTTAATTATTAAATTTATTTAACTATAGATAATATGAATAATATTATGAATAAATACTAATTTAATATACTATAAATAATATAATTATTTTAAAAATGTATCCAAAATAACTATAAAAATAAATTTTATCTATTTTGAAAGTGATACTATTAAAATTTTATTCTCATATCAAATATTATACAATATTTATACAGTACAGTACAATATAATTTTGGTCTTATAAAATTAATATTATACAGTCTTCCATATCAAATTTACTCTAACAGTTGATTTGGAGGCTGTAATAAAACACTGCACAATATTAACTTAATACAACCCCATTTTTGGCGTGAAAATCAAGGTGCATTCATGAAAATTTTCAAGTGAATGTTCTTAGAGTGAATCTCTTTAAAGACTTTTTCATTGAATGACAAGTGGCAATTTTAATTTTGAAAAAAAATATATATATAATCAGTTGCGAAAGGAGAAAAAATTAAGAAAAAACTGTGAGTTGTGCGGGAAATAATTATATAGTCACGAAGCTGCCGCGTATCTATTTTAAAATTATATTTTATGAAAAAATTATAGTATAAAAAAAAATTATATATTTTAGACAAAATTATTAAATATTGACTAATATTATTTGATATAAAATAAAGTTATGCATTTTGAACAAATATTGCACTGTAAGACTAATTTATCAAATATGGATCAATATTATTTGATATTGAATAAAATTATACATTTTAGACAAATATTATACCGTAAAACAAAATTACCGAATATGGATCAATATTACTTTATAAGAAACAAAGTTACGTATTTTTGACAAATATTACACAGTAAGACAAAATATAAAAATCTAATAATATATACAATGTTATTATAGTTTAAAAATTTTAATGAAAATATGTATTCATTAAAAGTTAAAACCGCAACTGCATTTATTTTTAGAACTGCAACAATTATATTTATCATTGTTACAATATATATGTTTAACCAAATAATCACTTTTGATGGGATAAATAAGTTTTGAACAATTGATAAGCTAAAAACTAATTAGTTTCATAAGAAAATATAAAGCAACTCTATATCTCAGCATTCTTTCTAGCAAAAACGATATACAATTTTTAAAGCTTTCCATTAACATTTATAACAACAAACATGGCAGCAAGGTAAACAAATTTGATGCTTATTGTTTTTTATAAGCCTTTGGTACTTAAGTTTTTAGGCCCAATTTGACAAAAAATTAATTGACAAAAGCTTATTTGAAATTTGCCTATTCTTCATGTTTTACTATTGCTTTAGGGATATAAGGAAATGTATGTTGTCAAAAGTATAAAAACACCATGATCACATAAATTTTGTATATTGACACAAATACTAGGAATGAGTTTAAAAAACATAGAAACACAATGTAATCAAAAGTCCATAATTTAGTCTTAACACCCATGGGACTGGCATCATTCAAACTGTTTCCGTTTAGATTTTGCTCACCTCCGAACCGGTGCCTTCTTATTTTTTGGATGCGGTGTATCTGTGCGGCCCCTAGAACGTGAGAAATGTGCTTGCACTGTCTGGATCAATTGGCCAATCTTCAAATTGTGGTTCTCATAAATGAGAGCCAAAGCTGTCCAGCACCGTTCATAAACTGCATGCGATTAAGATTAGTCAAATTAAACATTATAACCGAAACCTAAACAGAAAAAACATGTCGATAGCTTACCATTGCTAACCCAAAATCAAATGACTCCATATACTTGACAACATAAAGAATGCAATTGAACCCATTATATTGATTGGAAACGTTGTCTGGTTTACGTATAGCCAGTGATTGAAAAAAGGATTTGCGTCGGTACACTCTCATGACTTCTTCAGCCATGATAATATCTAGTGCCTTCAACTAAATTAGCACACAAACCAAATCTGGTTAAAAATGACAAAAACAGATGGTCGTTGCCAGTTTCAACCATAAACCCTAAAAAAAACAATATAACAATACAAACTGCATTGCACATAGATTTGTAAAGAGTATTTCATCGCTAGGGGAAAAACGAATCAGCAATATCAACACACAACAAATGTCACCCTAAAAATGAACCAGACAGTTTAATTCCTTACAACGGAGCAAAAGCTCATTACTGAATAAATCACAGACAACAACAAAAAATAACAAACGAATTTTTCCAATACGGTATAAGCGCAAAACGGCGACACATATAACTTACAATCGGAATAGCTACAACCAAACAATATTATATAGTTGTAATTGTAAGATAATAGTTTAGAAAAATATGGAAGATGAAATTCAATAACACTATGGAGGACGACGATGTTATTTAGACCATCAATACAATCAATTTAAAAACCTTCAAAACGCAAAAAAATACAAATTAACAAGTAAAAGCTCCATTCGTGTTCATAATTCTATCATATCATATGGTTAATGAGTGAAATTTCCAATTATTACTATTCTTCAATGTAAAACAACTGCGAGTGTTATACTTAAAGAAGAAAAATGACAAAATCTAAGGCTAGCATACAACAACTCTTTTCGATTTTGTATGCATAATCCAAATATTCCCCATAATAATAAAATGACTCATTCAGATGCTTCAATCATAAAATCTCCAATTTCAATTTTTTTTAAATGTGAAAAAAAATTAACAACAAATAAAATTTCCAATAACTAAATCATAAAATCCCTATACTATAATTCTCAAACTATTTTATTCTTATACATTGTTTTACTTTTCACTCCGAAAATAAGCAAATTCCAATGAGTTTTGCATATTTTTCCATCAAATATTCATATATTTGATTGTTTATTACAATGGCTATTAATCCATAACTCACAACCTATGTAACATACAAAAATTTCAATTAATCTATTTTATAAAAAAAAATTACCGAATATCAAATAATAAAAAAGAATTAATATGTAATTCAAACTTTCAATTACTTTAATATATTAAATCTTGATCCCGCGGAAATTGATAAACAAAACAACATCAAAATAAATGTTTGTTTCTATTATGCAATTGCAATTTCAACGTTGTTTTTTTGTCTAATAAAATTAAAAAAAATTAATTAAAAACATATTACAAACATTCATTCTCCCCTTCAATAATAACAAGAACAGAAATAAAAATTAAATTCAAGTAATTAAAATTGAAAAAATTAAAGGTTTCACCTTGCTCGTAGATGTACATAAACCCGAAACCAATATAATTTGGGAAACAATTGGACTGTAAATCCCTACAACCCGTGGGTTCTCAATTTTAACTGCAAACAAGTAAAAAAATTAAAGATAGTTTTTTCAAAGAATTTTACAGAGAACACATAGATGAAGAAATTACCTCAGTGAAAATCACAATCTTGTAATTTGTTAGAGACCAGCGGAGGAACGCCGACCTTAACGACCAAACTCGTGCTTAGACGCCGAGGAGAAACGATGGCATTAAATTTTTAAAACAGGGAAGAACATAACAGAGGGGAACGAGGAAGGAGGAAGAAGAACGGGGGCATTTATGAAATGAAGTGGGGGCGAAGGAAAGAAGGTGAACTAACCAGAGGGAGGAAGAAGCATGGTGGAGGGGCGGAGTGAGGAGAATCAGGCCTTTTGATTTCTGAGATGTTTGATTTTCAAATTATGGCAGATTAACGGGGGTGGATGAAGGAAAGTGAACTGGCTGGAGGAAGAAAGAAGATCGGGGAGGAAGAAGAACGAGGAGGGGTAGCGTGAAATTGGGACTTTTGATACGAAATGTTTGATTTTGAAATTAGTACAAATGATTTAGGGGTATTATCGGGTTTTCATAAGAAATTTGAGGTAAATTCGTAAATGAAAAAATTAATATATATATATATATTTCAAAAATTTTGACCGGAATTCTTGATTATCGGTTGTATATCAACAGGGTGTTCATGTTGGAGACCCCTGTGGCGTTTCACTTGAGTTTATCCCCGATTTACGATACATTTATAGTGCTGAAAAATGTATACAATGTGTGTTTAGAGCATTTTTAATGAGCTTTTTAAAAAAATTATTTTCTATATTTTAAAGAACCACATTTTTTTTTTATAGTTTCAATGGACTTTTTAAATTACAAACTTAAAATAAAAAGTAAAATTTGACTTTTCAAATGTAGAAAGTAAAACTCACTCTATATATAAAGCTTCATTTATTGCTCCATGGTTTTGTTTCCTTTTCTAACTTATAATAGAATCCATTCAATAATTATAAGAAATTGATAATAAATAATATTTTATTTTTTATGTTGAATTTTGAAGAAATTTTTTTAATAATTACTTAATATTATTTATCTTTAGATAATATAATTATTTTAAAAATTAAATAGATAGTAATAAAATTCAATTTATCTAAAAAAATATTTTTTTTGACAAAACGTTTTAATGCAATAAATTTTGTACCAAAATAATGTTCAATATTAATAAAGTACGTCATAATACAATATACTTCAACACAGTACAATATAATTAATACAGTATAGTTTTACATATTAAACATACCGTAACTTATATTTCTTATATTTCTATATATTTTTTATGAGAGCCTGAATAATATTTTTATAATATTTTAGGCGCCCAGAGCTGAAGCATGAAGTGACCTACAGCTGATTAGGCATAATCATCAACACTATGAGTGAATGCTATTTTCTTAAATATATTTTGGACATGTTGGTGATTTGAATCATATGAACTTGGTTTTCAACAATGAATTTGAATATTTATATCTATGCAAATGCGTGCTTTATATATATTTATTTATGCTTATGCTAGTTTTATGAGATTATATTTATGACTTTATGATGTTGGACTAAAATAATGAAAGTGGATTTCAAATTATGAACCTTTATGATTTTATTTGGTTTGATTATGATGGTATATACATTGAATTGAAGATTAGAATTTGGAGATGTCATGATTTTAAAGTATTTTGGTTTAGCTATGGGTTTTAAAGGAGTTGAAAAAATAAAATTATTATGTTTTCAAGAGTTTTGGAATTTTAGTAGTGTTACCATATAGTACCATGCTAATATATATGACACAAATACAATTACATATGCATTGGTCGTCTTTTACTGTGTCATGTAACGACATAGCAATGATAAGGTCTATCATGATGATTAGTTCTCCCTACATTTATAATTGGTTTTCAATATTTTCGATGATGAATTTATTATGATCGTGGCCGATTTATATGATTAATTTAATCATGTTAGTTGACTATTTCTTGATTATGCTTAATAGATTTAAGTGTTGAAATGTTATATTTCGATTTATATTATTTTTTCATCTATTTAAATATGTTTATTAAATATTGATTTAATTGTGAATGTATGATTGTATTTGTATTTAAGTTATTATTTGTTTAAATATATTTCTAGAATTTTGTTGTTGCTATCACTACAAGAGAAATACTGATTAGACGACGATCGTTAAATTAGCATTTACGATGAATTTCATGACAAATATCGTATTAAATATTAAAGACGATGCATTTTGAACTAATATATATTTATTAATTTTTTTAAAACAAATACGACGTGCAAATGGTAAAACGTCGTCTTAAAATTAAGTAATTACGATGCACAACAAAAAACCGTCGCAATATAAAATATGTAAAATCTACGTGGCGCCGACGTAGTCACTTAAGACGATGGTTTTTCAACGTCATTTAAAATCATAAAATACAACGGTAAAGACCGTTGTCATTAAAAAAAAAAAAAGTTTCGTTTAAGGTGTCAAAAACGACGCACATAATACGGCATAAATAATCACCAAAGACGACGCACATTATGCATCGTCTATAGCTTCTATTTGTGCGTCGTACAAATACTCCAAAGACGACGCATGTTATGTGCCGTGAATTTATATATAAAATATTATTTTATTATATATTATATATAATATATTATTATTATTTTATTATATATAATATAGAATATATTATTTTATTATATATGACATATAGAGGATATAGGTCGAAGTCCTCCTTTCAAATTTTATTTTATTTTATTTTTTTTACAAATGTCATTTTATTATATATAATATATGTAGGATAGGATGACACACAATGTATTTTCACATTTATTTTTTTCGAACGTCGTCTTTTCATTTTACGCGACGCATTAAGTGTGTTGTGATTGCTTAAATGACGACGCATAATGTGCGTCGTCTAAAATTTTACACGACTCACAAACCTTTTATAATCCAAAATAACGCCGTAAGTGAACTATTTCATTTCAAACGTCGCCGTTTTGCATAGGTTTATAGGGTTTCTTATTCCCTTTATTCTTCAATCTCCTCAAGTCCAAAAATATCCCACGACGGTGCCGAAGTGTTTTCTCTCGGACCCAAGCCAATTTCTTCTCTATTTGTCTCAAAAACAAGCTAAAATCGTGTTATTTTGTTAAATGTAAGTGATTATTTGAGTTTTAGATTCATTATTTGCTTTTTTATTGTTGATTTTAATTTTTTTTTTCAGAATTTATACATATGTAGAGTATTATTGTGGTGATTTTTCGATGCATATTATATTGTTTTGTGGTGATTTTGATCGGCTTTTTATATGTTTGTTTGTGTTTTATATTTAGAGTATTATATGATTTATATGCAGAGGTGTGGCTGACGAGCTCCACAAGGTAAAGGGCATAGATGAAGATGAGAGACTGCTTGGTGGGGTTGGAAAGGCGGAGGAGGCCGGTGAGGCTGGTAGAGTTGGATGCGGGGCTGATGCAAGAAAGGATTCGGAACTCCGAGGTGGGGTCCAGGCTGCGGACAGTCATGTTGCTGTAGCTGATTCATGAGAAGCCCCCGGAATCAAGCTGCCGTCCTTTAAGGGGAATAGACGATGCACATTGTGCGTCATCATTGATGTCATGGACAACGCACAATGTGCGTAATCTTTGATATCAAATTGGCCAATTGCGACACATTTTGACCGTCGTCGAAGGTGCCACATCAGACAAAAGAATGACGGTTTTTGCCCGTCGTCGTATGTCTAACTTAGCCACCTGAATCTGACGTGTTGTGGCTATAAAAGCGATGCTCAATGACCGTCTTATTTGATACTAAGGACGACAATTTTTGTTCTTTGTATATACTAAGGACTTTTCAATTCGATGCTTTAGACAACGATTTCAAACCGTCGTCTAAAGCCTTCTGGACGACTTTTTTTGTGCGTCGTTGGAAGGGTAATTTGTTGTAGTATATTTTTTATTCTCGGCCATGGATTTTTTATATAAGACGTTCTTGGGCATAAAATATGAGTTTTGGTGAAATGTATTTTTATACAAGGGAATCTTTTTTAAAAAAAGAGTCAGAGTGAGGTTCTTGAGAGACAAGATCTATAAACAAAATTAATGGTTATTCTAGCACTTAAATATTCACTCACAGAGATGTTTCTCTTATTTTAATATTTTTAACTTGTTTCCTAAGTCTAACTAACAGTTTGCTATACAATCACCCGGCATCGCAACATCTATTATCTATCCTCCCAGCAAACGACGTAAATTTTATTCTATCATCTATAGCATTTGTTGTATTTTTTTTCCCTATATCCTTTAGTTATAAATTAAATTTTTAGTATGCTATGACTTCCTCTTCTTTTTTTTTTTTTGGTATTTGATTCATAGGTTTGAATTAAACCTTTATTTCACATAAATTTGATTCATAGGTCTAAATTTGAGTTAGACTTGGTCTATCTCTAAAGAAGCTTAGAAAAGGAGATAAGAAGAACCAGTAGGATAGATTTGATGCTAAATTTTGCTGAGTTCTTTTTATTTCTCTACTTGCTGTTTATATAGCATTATCTATAAGGAAAAAAAAAAGTAAATAACAAATTATTCCCAACAACCTAAGACGAGGGCCACGCTACTCAAACTACACGGAAGAAGTAAACAATTCAATAACAACTAACAGTTTCCTAAACCAATGCAAACTCATTGACCTATTCTACAGGAAACTTAACAACCTAGCAATATCAACCCAGCAACCCCACTATCCCCTCATCTGAAGTGGACATCCACGTATGCACAAGTCATACAATCCCATGCACACGTAACATTCCCTTCCCCTTCAAAGACTCTTGTCCACAAGAGCAAAATCAGGATAATTCTTCTGGAATCGCCGGAGATCTTCCCAAGTCGCATCTTCGAACGGAGCTCCCATCCATTTGACAAGAATTTCATCCCGGGGTCTGTATTTGCCTTTCTGAATTGTCCTGCGTTCTATGATTTTCTCAGGTTGAGGAACCACTGGTTGAGTATCGGTGGAAGCCGGCAGATTGGTAGAAGTAACCGGAATATCTCCCAGGAATTTCTTTAGCTTGCTTACATGAAAAACAGGGTGAATTCGCGAACCCGGAGGAAGCTCCAACCTGTACGCAACAGGACCAATTCGTTCCAAGATTTTGAAAGGACCGAAATACCGTGGGGAGAGTTTCAGCGATGCTCGGAAAGCCACAGTCGTTTGTCGGTAAGGCTAAAGTTTCAGATACACATAATCTCCCACAACAAACTCCACATCACGTCTTTTCTGATCGGCCATACTTTTCACTCTGTCTTGAGTGATTTTGAGATCCTTTAAGAGAGCATCTCGGTCCAGTAAGTAGTCATCAACAGCTGCCACGCGTGCGGTTCCGGGAACATACCGAAGTAATGAAGGAGGAGGAATATCATACACAACTTGAAAAGGAGAGATTTTTGTTGTGGAATGACAGGATGTGTTGTAGCTGTACTCTGCCCATGGAAGCCATTCTTTCCACCGCTTTGGCTGGTCACTCGAGAAACAACTCAAATATTGCTCGAGAGTGCGATTCGTAACCTCCGTCTGACCATCAGTTTGCGGGTGATAACTCGAACTCATGCAAAGCTTTGTTCCCTGCAATTCAAACAACTTGAGCCAAAAACTGCTCATAAAAATCTTGTCACGGTCACTCACAATGCTGATGGGAATGCCATGAAGCTTGACAATATGTTCCACAAAAGCTTTTGCCACTGTCAAGGAGGTATAAGGATGAGCCAAAGGTACGAAGTGGGCATATTTTGAAAGTCGATCAATGACTACCATGATAACCCGATAACCACCAGAGGAAGGAAGTCCTTCCACAAAGTCCATAGATATTTCGCTCCACACCCGCTCAGGAATCGGAAGAGGTTGCAAAAGACCGCCCGGGGCTAAGTGTTCGGTTTTATGGCGTTGGCAAATATCACAGTTGCGTATGAACTCTTGAACTGATTTTCGCATATTGTTCCAATGAAAATCATATTGCACCCGAGCCAGAGTTTTATGGAACCCGAAATGCCCACCCTCTGGTGAGTCGTGTACTTCAGATAGGATAATGGCAATGAGAGGAGAAGTTGGATTTAGAATTACCCGTTCCTGCAAAAACCAGACGTCCCCTCGCTTCTGCGCCTTTGGGTTGGATTCGAATCGACGATAGTACGGATCGCTGTTATTCTCATGTTGCAATTGACGCCACCAAGTTGCTTCCGGTTTGGAAATGGCAATGAAAAGTAATTCTGCCTTGCGAGATAGGGAATCGGCTGCCTTATTTTCAGCTCCCTTCATGTACTCAATCCGGTAGTCGTAGCCCATTAATTTGGGTAACCATCGGGCCTGCGCCGGGGTTGTGATGCGCTGTTCCAATAAATATTTTAAGCTCCGATGATCTGTCCGCACAATGAAAGAGGTACCAAGCAAGTATGGCCTCCATTTTCGGACTGATTTTACCACGGCTAACATTTCTTTTTCATATGTGGACAGCTTCAGTGCCGACCCCTTCAAGCTTTCACTAAAGAAAGTGATCGGCTGTCTATCTTGCATGAGGACTGCACTAATTCCGATGCCACTTGCATCGCATTCTAACACGAATGGCTGTGAAAAATTGGGTAAACGAAGAACGGGGGCGTGGGATAGTACCTGTTTGAGATGTTGAAAGGCTTGCTCGGTCTTGGGGTTCCAATGAAATCCGGCTTTTCCCAATAAGTGGTTCAAGGGGGCAGCGATGGCTCCATAGTTCCGGATGAATTTCCGGTAGTACCCAGCTAATCCCAAGAAGCCCCGGACCTCACGAACATTAGTTGGTGTCGGCCAATCCAAAACAGCCTGAATTTTGCTTGGATCTGGCTCAACGCCGTTTTCTGAAAGGACATGCCTCAAGTAGTCTATTCGTGAAACCCCAAAAACGCATTTATCATGCCTGGCAAATAGTTGGTGTTGTTGGAGCACTGTGAGAACTGACTGTAGGTGTTGTAGATGGTCTTCCCAGGAATTAGAGTAAATGAGAATGTCGTCAAAAAATACCAACACAAACTTACGCAAGAACGGCCTGAAGATCTCGTTCATTAGACTTTGGAAGGTAGATGGGGCATTGGTAAGTCCAAATGGCATCACGATGAACTCATAGTGTCCTTCATGGGTGCGGAACGCCGTTTTTGGAATGTCAGTCTCATCAACGCGTATTTGATGGTACCCAGCTCGTAGATCAAGCTTGGAGAAATATCTGGCACCAAAGAGCTCATCCATCAGCTCGTCAATAACCGGTATGGGAAATTTGTCTTTAATGGTGATGGTGTTGAGAGCTCTGTAATCCACGCAAAATCGCCACTCGCCGTTGGCTTTGCGCACCAAGAGAACTGGAGAGGAATATGGACTAGTGCTGGGGCGGATCAAACCGGAAGTCAATAATTCCCGTACCTGCTTCTCAATTTCGGCTTTCTGGTAATAGGGATATCGGTAGGGTCTCACATTGACAGGAGGGGCACCGGGTTGTAGGGGAATTTTATGGTCGTGTGGGCGCTGCGGAGGTAATGTGTTGGGTAGGTGGAAAACATCTTTGTGATCTCTCAAGATCCTATCCAAATCTGGCCGAGTGGTTGAGATATTAGTGGCACTTAATTCGGTTGAGATCAATTGAATAAAAAATCCTGTGCCTAGAGTCCCAGATGAAGTGAACTGCTGAGTCTCCTTTTTGGATAAAGCTTCCATGTCTTTGTATTGCATTCCATTAAATGAGTATCTTGTCCCATTTAATTCAAAGGACATAGTCAACTTCCCATAATCTGTCGTAATTGGACCCAACGTTGCTAACCAGTGGACGCCGAGAACAACGGAGCAGGCAGCGCTAGGCAGTACAAAGAAGTCGGTAACAATCGGGCACCCTTGGATATTCATTCAAACTGCTCGGCATACTCCGGCGCATTCTATTCTGTCTTTGTTGGCGATGATGATTTGGAATCTTTTGCTGGTGTCTACGGGTATCCCAAATTTGGCAGCAATCCTCTGCTCGATGAAGTTATGTGAACTTCCTCCATCAATCAAGACTGCAAGCTCTCAGTTTTTTAGTTTTCCTAAAACACGCATGGTTTGCGGGTTGTGGGCCCCAGTAATGGCATGAAAAGATATCTCTGGTAAATCACTCTCAGCCTCTATTTCTTGATCTTCATCGTGACTTTCTTCTTCTGGTTCAGGCCCCATTTTTTCTTCAATCATGAACAGCTGAGGACGAACACAGCGGTGCCCCGGGGTGAATTTTTCATCACAGTAAAAACAGAGCCCCTTTTCCCGTCTCTCTCTCGCCTCTTGGGGTGATAATCGCCGAAAATTGGGTGTTCCGGTTTTGGTGTTCGGTGCTGGTCCTAATAGGCTTGGAATATTCGGTGACGGATTCGGTGCTCGAGGGAAGTTGGTTGTGTTTGATCTCACGGGTTGAAGAGATCGCCGATGAAGCATATTTTTTTCCTCCACAATTCTCGCAGTGCCAAATGCGTCTGAGAGAGTATTCGGCTTCTTTAACTTGACCTCCAACCGGACCTCATCCTTGAGCCCCGCCACGAAGCTACTAACGAGGAAAGCCTCAGGTAAGCCATTGACTTGTTGAGACAGCCTCTCGAATGAGTCCTGATACTGTGCTACAGTAGTAACCTGTTTGAGGCGGGACAGTGCTTCCGCCGGATCCTCATAGTCCGTTGGTCCGAAACGTTTCAGGATGGCTTGTGTTAACTCGGTCCATGAGACGGGACCGTGAAATTTGGAGTACCATCTATACCACTGTAACCCCAGACCTTCCAAGTGAAATGAGGCTAGTTGTACTCGCTGATCAAATTGAACGTTTTGGAATTTGAAATACTGCTCTGCACGGAAAAGCCATCCTTGCGGATCCTCTCCGTCAAAACGTGGAAAGATGAGCTTCAGCTGGGGTGTGCGGGCTTCGCTCCCTTTGGTGGCTGATTCTGCAACAGAGAATGGGTTCTCGTTGGTCGTCAATCGGGATGTCTGTGAAGCAATCCGGAGAGATTGAAACTCCGTAGTGAAGTTTTGAATTATTGCATTCAGCTGATCGTAGTTGGAGTTGACCTTGTCGAGTGCTGCTTCTTGTTTGTTTAATGCAGCTTCTTGCTTGTTGATAAGGTCAAGAACTTCGGTTTTGAATTCGGCGTTAGTTTTTCCACGGGTCTCCATAGAAGAGACCGGCTCTGATACCAAATGTTGTGTCTAAATTTGAGTTAGACTTGGTCTATCTCTAAAGAAGCTTAGAAAAGGAGATAAGAAGAACCAGTAGGATAGATTTGATGCTAAATTTTGCTGAGTTCTTTTTATTTCTCTACTTGCTGTTTATATAGCATTATCTATAAGGAAAAAAAAAAGTAAATAACAAATTATTCCCAACAACCTAAGACGAGGGCCACGCTACTCAAACTACACGGAAGAAGTAAACAATTCAATAACAACTAACAGTTTCCTAAACCAATGCAAACTCATTGACCTATTCTACAGGAAACTTAACAACCTAGCAATATCAACCCAGCAACCCCACTATCCCCTCATCTGAAGTGGACATCCACGTATGCACAAGTCATACAATCCCATGCACACGTAACACGGTGCTGATCATTTAAGATTTGTAAGACGGGTGGCAATTTAAGTCCACCGTGACAACGTTGAAAAACGACACCTAATTAATAGGTTAATCTATTCGATGAATTAACACAAATAAATTTTTAAGTATTATAATTAGGCATGGCAGCGTGTCGTGTTAAACTGTGTTCGTGTCGTGTCGTATTTGTGTCGTGTCAAATTTTGTTTATCCGAATTCAACCCGTTAAATTTTCGTGTTGAACCGTGTTTGTGTCGTATCGTTTTGTGTTCGTGTCGTGTTTTATTCGTGTTTACTAAACATGTACGTGAGTGTTTTATTTTTTTTATTTAAATTAATATATATTGTTAAATAATAAATCATTATCAATTCATTTCTATTAAGCCTAAATACATATTCAAATGATATGTTAAACATTTTAAAAAATATATATTAACATACTAAAATTCAACATAAATAATAACTGTGAATTTAAAATATGTAAAATATTACGAATTAAAGCTATATTAAATATTTATCGTGACTNATTTTGGAAAATATTACATCGTATGACAAAATTACTGAATATGGACCAAACATTACTAAGTATGGTAGAATGTTACAGATTTTGGAAAATATTATATTGTAAGACCAAATTACTGAATATGGGAAAAATATACTAAGTATGGAAGAAAGCTATGGATTTTGGAAAATATTACAACGTATGACAAAATTAATGAATATGGACCAAACATTACTAAGTATCGAAGAATGTTACAGATTTTGGAAAATAGTACACCGTAAGACAAAATTACTGAATATGGACCAAACATTACTAAGTATGGTAGAATGTTTCAGATTTTGGAAAATATTACAACGTAACCCAAAATTACTGAATATGGTAAAATACTAAGTATGGAAGAAAGCTACGGATTTAGGAAAATATTACACCGTATGACAAAATTACAGAATATGGATAAAAAATTACTAAGTGTGGAAGAAAGTTATGGATTTTGGAAAATATTACAACGTAAGACAAAATTACTGAATATGGACCAAACATTACTAAGTATGGTAGAATGTTTCAGATTTTGGAAAATATTACACCATAACACAACATTACCGAATATGGGGAAAATTTACTAAGTGTGGAAGAAAGTTATGGATTTTGGAAAATATTACAACGTAAGACAAAATTACTGAATATGGACCAAACATTACTAAGTATGGTAGAATGTTACGGATTTTGGAAAATATTACACCGTAAGAGAAAATTACTGAATACGAACAAAAATTACTAAGTATGGAAGAAAGTTATGGATTTTGGAAAAAATTACACCGTAAGACAAAATTGCTGAATATGGACCAAACATTACTAAGTATGGTAGGATGTTACAAATTTTGGAAAATATTACACCGTAAGACAAAATTACTGAATATGGGAATAATTTACTAAGTATGGAAGAAAGCTACGGATTTTGGAAAATATTA
>QANX01006272.1:0-79965 GCA_003254975.1 Ochetophila trinervis | reverse complement strand
AAACTAAAATAAGCGAAATTATATAATACAAAATCTGAAAAAAAAATCAGCTTATATATGATTTTCCAGTCAGCCAATTTTATGGGATCAGAAAATTATCCAAAGAATTTTCCTAAAAGTAAAAAATAAAAATAAAAAATAAAAAGAGGAAAAAAAATTAAGATGAAGAAAATTAGAGAAAAAGAAAACAGAATTAGAAGTCCAATTATCCAAAGCCTGTGTGATAAGATGGAATACAAGAACGTCAAGACATGTCAACAGGGTTGACATAAGTGAACCACAATATATGATACAACTGTGATGATGTGCACGTGTGGCTGCTATACTTTATCATCATCTCTCATGGCATGTGAAAAATAAATAAAATAATTAAAAAAAAAAATCATGATTGGGAAAATCCCACCATTTTGACTCATGCCCAATAATGATTCATCACCACCATGATGGTGGTGGATTGAATGCATGGGGGCCAACCCAACACATTCATGGTAGTGAGTCATACATGTTCTCATTTTGTATTATTCTGTTTCTGATTTATTATCGATCCCACTAAACAATATGATTATCATTAGTTTATTAGTCAAAGTTAAAGATATGTTTTGGAGGGATAAATTTTTCTTTGGCTGGTAAGAGAGAGAGAGAGAGTTTCTTTTTTTTTTTTNGAAAATGTACTAACAATGGGTAAAGGAGTTTGTAACTCTTTATATTTATTTAATTGATAAATATTTTTTTCTAAAAGATAAAAATGAAAATGTAGATATTAGTGTGAGACAACAAAATGAAATTATTTAATAGGGTTATGAGAATTTATGTTTATAATAAATAATAATTTATAAAAATAAGTTAATTAATTAAAAATTAACTATGTTTCTAACTTAATTAATTACTTTTTTGTGTGGGTATTTTTAACTTAAAATTTAAAATAAAAATAATTATTAATACTAAAAAACAAATTAATTAGCTTCAAATTCCATATTTGTAACAAAGCCAAGTGCATAGGTTTTAGGTAGCTCGAGTATTTCAGACATTTGAACTGAGTATTTTTTTTTTGGTAAAATTTGAACTGAGTTGGTAAAATATGGTATGGGCATAGGAATCATTCCCAAAGTATATCTTATGCAATAGCTTTTAGTGACTGCAAATCACAAAGTCCAAGATGCATGATTTACCAAAAAATAATATATTGGAGAACCATTGTGCTCTTTCTTTTAGGACTTGATTTATTTATTTTCTAATTCTATTCAAAATTTGTTTTTTAGTTTCTTTTATTTTTTTAAAAATAAGTCAACCAATCACATGTTCTTCTTCATTATGAATCCTTTAAAGTTTAATCTGAAACAAAACTTTTTTACCAAAAAAATCTGAAACAAAACTTGAAAAAGGACATTATTAATTACAAAGTAAAATTAAAAAGAAAAGTGGTTTTCATGAATGGTAATAGTTTAGGAAACTGAAGGGCAATTAAGGAAGATGAGGATAAGCAGCCAACTTTTCCAAATTCAACTTTTCATTTATTTTTATTTTTTTTCATTTATGTCCTTTTTACCATTTCGCTTCAAAACCCAACCAACAAAAGGTCAAAATCCTCATAAATCCAATAAGCTCTCTCTCTCTCTCTCTCTCTAATGGCGGCCATGAACAACAAGAGGAAGAAGACGACTTGTACAAGTCTCAAAGCCATTCATACGACTGGTTCCGCCCCCCTTTGACATTCCATTCTTTACCCACAACCACATTTGTTTGCAAATGCAGACTAAACCCCACTTTGCTCTACTCTACTCCTTTCTCTTTCTTTCACAACCCTCAATTAAACCTTTCTCTATCTTGGTTTTCGTGTTCCACTTCAACTTTTCTTAAAGCCCGTTATCTCTCTCCCTCTCTTTCTCTCTCTCTCATTCCACCCACCTAGAGAAAGATAGTGAAGAAGGAAAGAAAAGAAAGAAAGAGAGCTTTCATTTAAGCACTTTGAGATCTGGGTTTTGTGAACTTAGTGTTGCGTTTCAGTTTCTTTCTTCTACTTTTTTTTTGCTCTGATTTTCTTGAGGTAAGGATATTTTTATATTCTGGGTTTTGGTTGTTTTATTGGTGGGTTGGAGATCTGGAAGTGAAAAAGAAAATGGGTAGTAGATGGAGGAAAGTGAAGCTCGCACTGGGATTAAATCTTTGTGTGTATGNTCTCTCTCTCATTCCACCCACCTAGAGAAAGATAGTGAAGAAGGAAAGAAAAGAAAGAAAGAGAGCTTTCATTTAAGCACTTTGAGATCTGGGTTTTGTGAACTTAGTGTTGCGTTTCAGTTTCTTTCTTCTACTTTTTTTTTGCTCCTCTGATTTTCTTGAGGTAAGGATATTTTTATATTCTGGGTTTTGGTTGTTTTATTGGTGGGTTGGAGATCTGGAAGTGAAAAGAAAATGGGTAGTAGATGGAGGAAAGTGAAGCTCGCACTGGGATTAAATCTTTGTGTGTATGTTCCAAGAACTCTAGAGGATTCACCTCCTTCTTCCATTGATTCAGCTGAGAGATTGTCTGATGCTGCTCTGCTTTCGCCGGCTAACTGGGCTATGGGTTCGTCTAGGCCCACCACACCAACCCCATCTTCACACGACGTGAAGCTCTCTAAAAGTGGAAGCAAATCGTCCAAGGTTTGTTTGTTTGTTTGCTTGTTTGTTATCTTTCTCTCATTGTCAAATCGTTACTAAGATTTTCTTGGATTATGGTCCTTGCGTGTGTTTGTGCTTGTATTGTGGTTTGGTTTTTTGATGATTTTTGAGCTTTGTTCTGTTTGGATGCTGAGGAAACGTAGGATTCAGAAAATATAATATCTAGTACTAGGGCTCTCTGTCTTTGTCCTCGTTTCGTCTAATGGTTTGAAAGTAAAATGGAAATTGCTAAATGGACACTGTAAGTGGTATTATTTTGATTAATCGTTTATGGTGCTGGATATTTTCCATTTGTACACCTTTTGGCTGCTGAAAAATGAAGCAGAAGGAAAACAAAGTTTTGGGTCAACCAATCAGGGTATAGGATTCTTTTGGCATTTGCCCAGTAACATGACAAGCGAAACAGCTTTGAAATTTCTTGACATATCCTGTTTTTGATCTGCCTTTTTATATAGATTGGGATGAAAAAATATGAACTTGCATTTTTATGTGGTTTATATTTTTTTCTTTCATCGATGGATTAGAAATTTTCAAGAAAAGTATAATTTTATTGTTTTCAAGAATTTACGCGTCTCTGATTGGAATCCATGTTGTAGCAGATTTTTCAAGTACTATATGAAGTTAATGATCTGGGAATTTGTTGTCTTCTTGTTTTCCTGTGTTTGGCTTGTGGGGTTAATGTATTTCTGGACCATTCTTGTTTTCCATAGTAATGAAAGAAGATTACATGTTTTACCCTTTACCTTTTCCTCTTTCCCTTGGAGGGAAAAAAGGAAAGTAGCTTGTTTGGTCATTTGATGGCCTCATCCATTGCCGTTCTTCAGCAAATTTTCGAGCAGTGAGTTTCACCAAAGAAGCAAAATAGAAATGTAATGAAGCCGCTTGTGATTTTCTTTTCTTTGGTAGATGGGTTTCTATAGTGGTCTTGAAGGCTCTGCGCCGTTAGTATTATTGCGTGGTTTTTTAATACAATTTTAGTCTGCTTTGATTCATTTTCTTTTTTAAATCTCTTTTTTTTTTTGGGTCCACGATGACAATTCAAAATTGATACCCTTGATTTTTTTTTTTGTTTCCTATCTTGCCCTCTATTTGTTGGATATCTAACCCTGACATATGTTTTTTGGCTTGCTATTGAGCAAGTAGATCTAACACTCTTTGGATTATATGTCGGTATTGGATAATTCTACTTTTATGGCCTACCCTATAGGAAAAGTCATCTCTTTTAAGAACATGTGGTTCAACCGCAAAGTTTTAAAAGATTTTTGTATTGACTTTCTCTTAAATCATTAAATGTATACATGACTTTAGTCTCTCTTGTCTGGCGCGAAATCTAAAAGTTTTCACTCTTAATATCAATTTGGTAACCCCTTATTAGTGGATTGACCATCCTTATTGGATCTACTTATTTGTGCCTTTATTTTTCTTCTTTTCTCATATATTTGGGAAAACTAGGATGTAGGTTGCACCAGATAACCTTATATTGCTCTTGTTTATTAAGTCATATGCTCTAATAAATTATGCGTGGCTACTTGGAAAGGGAAAATTTTCTAAATTATAAGACACTGATATTGACTCCAAAAAACAATGAAAAGAATTTTGAAGAATGTTGTGAGAGATATATGGAGTATTAATAGCAATCATATAATAAAAGACAGAAGAAAAGAAAAAAAGGCAAAGAAAATAGAATAGAAAAGGGCTTCTACTTAGCAATCAAGAAAAAAAAAATGAATAAATTAAAACTGCTTCACAAACTCCATTTATCTTAACAGACTGGCCTGATACTCATTTCTTCTCACCAAATTTTAGATGTGTTAAGTGTTAATGGTTGCAGTTGAAAATTAGGGCCTAAGGAGGTGCTAATTATTTTTTTGTTGGGATTAAGAATAAATCGAATCAAGTTTGAAGTATGGTTTCAAGTTTTTAATGTCATGTTAATATATTGTCTGAATGTTGTGTTTGGATTTTTCATTTTGTCCTCCTTTTAGGCAGTATGAGTGCCTAGTTGATCTTTTCAGTTCTGCCTTACATTTCTGCGATTTGAGTGTTTCAATATCTTATCAGTATCCTAAGAATATCTTAATATCCTTAGTACAATGGTTTCTAAAATTTTCGTGTTATGGTTATTGAATCTCTTACTTTACAATGAAAATATGTAATCAGATTAGGATCGGTTGAGAATTTTCCTTAATAGATTTTGAGACTTTTTCATTTTCCATAAAACCATCTATTAATTCCTCATGCATATTATCATGCATGTATATTTGTGTACAAAAAGTTCTTATGTTTTCTTTTTCTGGATAGAATAATGTTCTTATATCAATAACATATAATCTTGTCTAATTTTCAGCAAACATGCTCAATATGCTTAACCAAAATGAAACAAGGAGGTGGTCATGCAATTTTTACTGCAGAATGTTCGCATTCTTTTCACTTTCACTGCATTGCTTCAAATGTAAAACATGGCAACCAAATTTGCCCAGTTTGCAGGGCAAAGTGGAAAGAAATCCCAGTACAAGGTCCAACTTTGGACCCTATCCCTGGGAGGGCATCAGTTAGTCCAGTAGGTTGGCCTCAAAATGATGCATTGATGACTGTTGTCCGCCGAATACCTACCCCTCGACGAGATTTAAATCGGCGGCACATTGTGCCTCTGTATCAGGCTCCTGAACCAGGCATATTTGATGATGATGAATCCTTGGATCACCAACTTGTGTTTTCTGAGAGAAATTTTTGCAATAAAGATGTTGCAGATAACAAACCCTTCAAAACCGTAGAAATTAAATCATATCCAGAAGTTTCAGCTGCTCCACGATCCAATTCTTATGACAATTTTACAGTTTTAGTTCATCTCAAAGCTGCTGCAACAAGTACCAGACAGAACCATGGCAGAAATCATACTAACCTTCCACAATTTTGTCAATCCCCTCGTGCTCCTGTTGACCTAGTCACAGTGCTCGACATCAGCGGTAGTATGGCAGGTACCAAGCTTGCATTGCTGAAGCGAGCAATGGGATTTGTTATACAGAATCTTGGATCCAATGACAGGCTTTCAGTTATTGCATTCTCTTCAACAGCCCGTCGCCTCTTTCCTCTCCGTCGAATGACGGATGCTGGACGGCAGCAGGCACTGCAAGCTGTTAACTCTCTGGTTGCAAATGGTGGGACCAACATTGCTGAAGGTCTAAGAAAGGGTGCGAAGGTAATGGAAGATCGAAGAGAAAGAAATCCCGTTGCCAGTATTATACTGTTGTCTGATGGGCAGGATACTTACACTGTCAGTTCTGGAGTTAACCAACCTCAACCAAATTACCAGTTACTTCTTCCCTTGTCTATTCATGGTGGTAACAACACAGGATTCCAGATTCCAGTCCATGCATTTGGATTTGGTGCAGATCATGATGCTTCATCAATGCACTCTATTTCAGAGATATCTGGAGGTACATTTTCTTTCATCGAGACCGAAGCTGTCATCCAGGATGCATTTGCACAGTGCATTGGGGGACTTTTGAGTGTTGTAGTGCAAGAACTGAAAGTGACAGTTGAATGTGTTCAGCCTAGCCTTCAACTTAGATCACTAAAAGCTGGGAGTTATCCAAGTCGTGTGATGGATGATGGAAGGACAGGATCTGTTGATGTAGGAGATTTGTATGCAGATGAAGAGAGGGATTTTCTAGTTTCTCTTAGTGTCCCATCAGAGTCTTCGTGCAATGGAACATCATTGCTGAAGGTAAAATGCATTTACAAAGATCCCTTCACTAAAGAAATGGTGACATTGGAAGGTGAGGAAGTTAGGATTGAAAGACCTGAAGTAGCTGGACAAGCAGTAGCATCAATAGAAGTGGACAGGCAGCGCAACAGGCTCCAGGCTGCTGAGGTGATGGCAGAGGCACGAGTTACTGCTGAACAGGGAGACTTAGCTGGTGCAGTTTCTAAACTTGAAAATTTTCGAAGGATGTTATCAGAGACTGTTTCAGCAAAATGTCGTGACCGACTATGTGTTGCACTAGATGCTGAGCTCAAGGAGATGCAAGAGAGGATGGCAAGCAGACATGTATATGAGGCATCTGGGAGAGCATATATTCTTTCTGGTCTGAGCTCACACTCATGGCAAAGAGCAACAGCAAGAGGTGATTCTACCGATGGTTCGAGTCTTGTTCAGTCGTATCAAACCCCATCAATGGTTGAGATGCTTACTCGATCTCAGGCTACATTGCTGGCTAGTCCATCAACTCAGAGGCTTATACAACCATTATGGTCATCAGGATCGCAACCAAAGCCAAGGTAGATTTGCATGGAATTATTTGCACTAGTTATCAATGGCTTTTCTGGTGCTTTTTGGTTTTGTACCTTTTAAAGCTAGTTTTATCTTGGGGGAAGAAGACAAGTGGAAGAGATGCGGAGAGGTTTCTTGAGCTGTCGTTTTGCTCTTGCCTTAAATGTTGTAAATGAATAAATAGTGGGGGAAATGGTGAAAAGGATATATTTGGGAAGGAAACAAGAAAAGGAACAATAGGTAGGAATTACCACATTATGTCTTTTTTGATTGTGTTGTTGGGTGGTGTACATAAAGAGAAATGGTTTTTTTTTCTCTTGAGAGAAATGGGTATAAGTTTGTAATTGTGAAAAAGGTTTGGGTGGCTCTTCTCGTGATATATAATTTGCCTGCTCTCAATTCTTTTGACCGAGTTTTGTTAATTGAATCCATGAGGAACTCTCTCTCTCTCTCATAGCTAGTGAAATCGTTATAAGAAAATGGCATCATTGCAATGAATTATGGACCATATAACTCTATTTTATCACCTACCTATCTCAGAATATTGGCATCTTTTAAATGGAAAATTTGTAAAGCATTGATGACATTGATATATGTAAAATGTCAGTCTCACTCGCCAACGAAATGGGGGTTCCAATATGCCATTTTAGAGGATCCCTTACTAACTAGAATTCATATATAGAAGTCTTGAAAGTATGCATGACAATCCCACACGATGAAAAAAAAGGTGGTTAAATCCCATTTTGAGGACAATTCAATGATGAAGCTGGAGGATTCCATCGCGAGGACAATTTCACAGCGCGAATAGGATCATGCATTTTTAAACATGTTGAAAACCATGTTTCGAAGTGCCTGTGTTTGGGACAATCTAGTGGCAAATCTATTATTTCAATAAACAAATAAATAAAATGAGAAAAAATAAAGAGGAAAAAAAAGCTTCTGCATCCTAGAACAGGTCTTTTTGAAATTTTTATTGATATTGGATGCATCCAGTAGAGGCTAATACTAAATTTTCTTCTTTTTTGTTTTTGTTTTTTGTGTGTGTGGGTAAACTGTACAATTCTTGTTGGGTTACTTGGCATTAGCATTTTCATGAATTCTCTGATTGCCAACGCTCAGCAAGCCATATCTTAATCTTAAACCACCATACCAACAAATTGACTTTAGCACCGTTCTGTTGAATCAGATTATTAACATATTGAATGAAGTATTTCCCGATCATGACGATCTAAATATTATAAGATAAAACTTCGTTAAGAAATGCATCTGATAATGTTAAACTCTAGTTTCATTCTATAAGCATATAGAATTTTTCCTTATTCCCTCTGTCAAGATGTTCTCAATCTTCGCTCGCCTGATAAATCTCAGAATATAGTTGTTATTCCTGTTTCCAATGAGACAAACAGAGTGGAGTTTAGAGTTAAAGATTATTTCTAATTCCATTGGTCTAGATTAGTTATACAGGATAGCCATTACATACCAGCAATTTTTTTTTTTTGGTAAAACCATTACATACCAGCATGATAATAATTTCTTGAGGAACTTCTAAGAGAGTAGTGGTACCATTGCCTGTGTAAAACAACATGGAAAGCAGCGTTTACCGACGGTGGCAAGAAAAAAGAAATAAAGCTGCATTCCATCCATTTATGAACTTTTTCATATACTTTATGAACTCCCCTCGATCTTGATCTTTTCTAAAAAATTTCATATATTCTTTAAGTGGCCGTGCGCAATAATGCTGAAACAAAGGCAAACTGTGATTGACGTAATCTCTAAATCTAGCAAGCTATAACCAAGCAATATACATGATTTTTAGCTTTCGTCCTAGAGATTTGGTGAAGTATAAAATTATAAAATTGACATTTCCCCAATAAAATTGTGAATGACGTATCATACTTAGAGAAATTTTTTACTAGACAACAACTAATTGGCTTATTATAACAATCTTTGAGATAATACGGTTAATCATCATTACAAATATTAAGAAACTCAAAGCAAGACCAGAAGCAAAAAATGTACACCGCATGCTGCCAGATAAGGGCCAGGGCAGGATGGAATTCATTGGCAAGACTAGAAGATTAATATTATACTTCCAAGACTTTTTCCAGGGATTGCTTGAATGCAGACCAGAAATAAGACTAGCCTGACTTGCCTTCATTTGGCCTTGGAATTTTTTTGTACTCGTAGCTATTTATATCCACCTTCTGTTGTAAAGCCTATAAACAGAGAGAGCAAGATAGGCAAATGAGCCACAGGAGAGCCTGATTTTATCATTTGAAGTATGAGCAAGAAAGCAATACCTTTAACTCCTCATCCAATGAAATCTTTTTGGGCTTATATGCTTCTATAGGCCCCGTTCTTGAGAGTGCTTCTCTTGTCTCAATGATCTCCCATTCCTGGTCATCTTTCACCTTTGCAATATCCTTGCTGAACAATGAGGTTCCATCAATTTTTAGACACACCAAGAAAAAGATAGCAATGGCAATAATGATGGTCATAATAAACAAGAAATGCCACATTAATGGCTCTAAAACGTATAATTGTTAAAAAGTTCTATAAAGATATAATGCATTTTGCATGCGCACATGGCATGGACACATTCTTCATGTTATGTGAACCATCAATAACTGGAAAGATCATAACAGCTTCATATTGCTTCTATTTTTTTTTTCAATGTTATAACTGGATAATCATCTTTTTCTCTTCCTCTATTGAACCATAAAATTTATTTACCATTTCTCATAGCATACCCAAAAGCATAGGCAACATTAGTTAAAGCCTGAATCATTTGAGCAAGATCAATCCAACTCTTAGTCAAATTTTTGACATCTGGCTTAAGTCACCAAATGTTTAAACTCAGCTTGGTTATGATCTTCAAGCTTAGCTTGTGATAGCCTAGCTTGCATTTAAAATTACACATCCTCTGGAAGTTCAATAAACAACGTTGTATCTTAATTTTTTTTCTATGCTATTCTTTGCAAACAAAACAATACTGCTCAAACTTAATCTAGTAGCTAAACTTCTAAATTGGTATCCAAGGTTCAAGTTTCAGTGACAAATTGCATTGCAACACAGGAATCACTGGGTAAAGAGAAACAGAAACACTAACCTGCCTTGTATTAGATGAGCAAGACCAACCGCCCCAAACACGGTGAGTGAGATCATCGGAAGCCCGTATCTAACAAATGGGTGCTGTCTACCCCATCTCTTAAATGATGGAGCTGACCTCTGGACCTTAGTAGTGTTAGAAGCAACATTAGTCAATTTCTGAGGCTGAGTCGTTGCTGTTTCCATGGTCATCATTATCACACACTATTCGAGTACAGGGGCTACATTGCAACATTAAGACCAAAACTAAGATCCAATAAACTTCAAGAGATCATCAGCAAGAGATGCCAAATATCAGCTTGCTTGCAAGAAAAATTTTACCAACCGAAATTTTAGCTTCAAAATATAATTCAATCGCAAAGTAGAAAAACAAACCCAAATTACATATAATATCAGAAGCAGAATTAAAAGAAAATCGGAAATCAAATTCGAATCTTTCAGTGTTCATTTTCACAACCATTTTCAGCCAAGCATTTCATCAAACATCTTGTCTCCATGATCGATGTACTACACTTTCAAAGTATAATACGGAAATTCCTTAAAATTGCATATGCCATACAATAACATATTTCGTCAACCGAGATCAAAAGATGCAGAGTCTCAATTGGCCAAGAATAGAGTAATAAATATGCAAAAAGAAAAAGAAAAATATGAAAGCTAACGGGGCCCAAAAATAAAAAAATTGTAAAGTTTAAATAACAACGTTTGGCAGAAAAAGGAAGAAAAAAAGATGATGTTTAGACAAACCCTGTGCAAAAGCGGCAGATTAAGAACGGGCGAGGTCGATCCGTCGATGTGTTAAGTGGCGAACAAGGACAAGGACACTGAGCGGTAACACAAAAACCCAAGTCCCCACCAAAGAAAAAAAGGGGTCGACTTTTTATTTTTTATTTCTTTTTTAATGACTTCAATTTTTTATACTACATTTTTAATTAACTTTAGAGTTTTTTGCATCTTTACATTTTCATTTTTTTTGCAAATTTGCAGATTAATACATTTATTTTATATTTAGTATTTATATCTATTAAATTTAATAAAAATTGACTGTATCAATCGTAATGAGTTAAGTTTACGGATACAGTTGCTAATATTTGGACTAATTCTGTTAATTTTTATTAAATTTTAAGAGTATAGATGCTAAATAAAAATTATATAGAAAATTTTATAAATCTATGCAAAATTCAGGAGACAGTGCTAAAAAATTTTAATTTTATGTAAATTATGTGCTAAAAATAAAATTATATGACAAATTGTAATCAAGAAAATTGTTTTTAACCAGGTAATTACTTGTCAAATATATTTAATTAAATGTATTATAATTTGTCAAATATGCTTAACTAAGTGTACTTGTCAAATATATAATATAACTAACGTAACAAAAGCTTATTTAATTAAAATTATCATATAGTATTTTTTAAATTAAAAAATTATCACACAGTTTAAATAAAAGTTAATAAAAAAAATAAAAACCTTTGAAGCTTTCAAATAAATTATTGCAAAAAAAAAAATTAAATTTTATTAAAAGTATAAATGTAATTTAGAATGTTAAAGAGGCAAAAATGACATAATTGAAAACTTGAGTGATGATTTTGTAATTACTCCAAATATCAACGGTGTAAATGAAACATTCCCGTTTGGTTATCTACTCTGTAAGTTCTTGGACCATACCTACAATTACACTTTAGTCCTTTTCTTTTTGGTACTTTAGTCTCCAAATGTTTTAATTTTTTTGTGCATTTTGGTCTTTAAACCAATTTACATCTATTTATAGCGGTTTTTTAATGCATCCAACTAAAGTAAAAGCAAATGCTACTGATTTAATATGCAGAAATTTTGTAATTCGTTATTTTTTATTACAGCAAGTGCTTCTTCAAAATACTAATAATTAATTCACCAAAAAAAAATTACTAATAATTAAACCAGAAATAGTTGTACAGAAAATATGTACCCAAAATTGAATTTTAGGAACCTGAAATACCAATAGAAAAAAGTTCAACGACCTTTTTTTATTTATTTTTCTGAAAAAATATCAATCAGACTTTATGAGATTAATTAAAGTTTTGCTGAAACTCAAATCAGCATCACCTGATCTCGTTGGAATGTTTGTTGCACTCTAAAAAAAGGAACATGAAATAGTCTGGGCACCAGTGTTGTATATGCCAAAAACATTCCTAGTCAAATAATTTGAAGCTTTTGGTTTAGAATTGTGTCAAACTTTTTGTACCTTGAACTTCTCTTTGAAGTTTATATAGTAGCTTTTGATATGATTTGTTGCTATTGTTATGAGATTCTGATATTAGAATCAGATATTTGATTACGCTGTTATTTTTTCAGATTTGGTGGGAAGTTTGTAATCCGGTTTTCCTTTGTTTGTTGTGAATATGATTGAAGTAACCATGTAGATATTCCTCTTTGTTGTTGAGATCGTATGAATTTTTTGAATAGCAACTCATGTAGACCATCTATTATGTGTCAAGGATTGGGACTAAGCGTTTTTTTTTTTTTTCGGAACAACTTTGGTTTGTACCGAGAAAACATGAATATATTTATGCTTTGTTTATCCGAGGCCATGACTCTGATTGTTTTGTCATCAATTCTTTTGTTATGCCAACGTGTCAAGTGCCAACTCACATTTGAAATGCTGATTTGTCACTTAACTATATTTTACCAATACAACACCCAACTAAACACATTCTTTATCGTATGTGACATAGTAAAAAGGCAGAAATATTATTTTATTGTTGAAATAAATAAAAAATTCATAGTTAATCTACAATTTTAGAATAAATTAATTAAAATAATAAAATATATATACAAGTTTTAAGAGGTAGAAATTTTGAAATATAAATTTTGGTTTATTAAATAACAACATTTAAAGGGACAAAGGAGATATAATTTGTAAGGAATGACTTTGAGTGGATAAAAGAAAGGAAAGATGGTAGAATAATTAAGAATGCCCTTTATTTTGGGCCGGAATGTATTCTCAAAAATTATACATAAATAAACTTAGAGTTAATTTCATATACTTCATTTGAAGTTTTGAATTATTACATCGTACCTCCTAAGGTTTAAAAAATTCTATATGCTTCATTTGCTGTTACATAGATTTTGTTATATTTAACAAATGAACAATACTAATGTCATTTTACATCCAAAAGCTTATATAAGATTTGAAAGGACGTTTTGCATGTCTAGAAGCATATTTCTTATTTTATTAAGAACTGTTATGAGACTTTATAGAGGAAATGCTCAAAACTGTTTCATTTTTCGCCATCAAACTTAGAGGTGTAAATTCAGGTCGTCCAATCCGGTTCGAGCCTAAAAATTCTGACTCGGGCGGATTTAGACTGGACTTTTTTCAAGCTAGAAAGAAAATTTGAGCTGGACCAATACTCCAAATCTTAAAGCGTGGTGCCCATCACTATGGGTATCAGGCCGGGCTTCGGACTTAAGTATTAGTTTGGAATTCGAGTTTAAAGTTTAAGCCCAAAATCAAAGAGCAAAAAATATAATTTAAACTTTTTTTTTTTTACTTAAAACATCTTATGTAAAAAATAAAAATTAGTATTAAGTTATTTTTATGCACTCAAAATATCTATTTATACATAATTAAGACAATTAATTATTAGTTTCTATCATTTTTTTTGTCAATTTGATGTGGTTTCTGATTTGGATCACTAATTATTTAGACATATAAAAATTAAAATAAATTATATCAAGCTAAGATTTGGGCCAACCCAAATGGATGAGCTTCGAATTAGGCTTCAGGTTGGCTCAACGGGTAGCCTAATGGGTCAGGCTCGGGTTGAATTTATATTTAAAATTGAAAGTCCAAGCCTAGTTGTAGGCGAAATTGGTCAATTTCAAACTTTAGGCTAAATTTAGGTTGGATTTTTTTGGTGCGAGTTTGATTAGGTTTTGGGCTTTTTTTACATGCCTAATCAAACCCTAAGCAAATCATTTACTAACCTAGAAAACCTTAAGCAAAATCTAAAGGAAAAAAGAACAAGGAGAACAGAAAAGAGGCTTAGGGCATAACTTGCTTATTTACAAGGTCATATATGGTTTTGCAGGCTCAATTTGCTTAATTGGGGGTTTACTTTTAAGGTATTTTAGGGTTTGTTTTCTTCTCCCTTTATTGATTTTGGCATTGAATGATTTGTTATTTATTTGAACCTCGATTTCTCTGGGTATTTAGGTTTTTTTGTGATTCTATGGCGATTTGATATATCTTTTGGTGATTTCCCTGGTTATTTGGGTTTAGGTTTTAACTTGTGATTTATGTAGTGTTTCAAGTATATTGTTTGGGGTTATTTCTTTTTTCTAGGTAATTTCAGTTGTTTTCTTTGGTTATGTGTATTGTTTTATTTGGTTGTTCATACTCTGTCTTTTTAGGATACCTAGGTATTTTCTCTAATTATTTGCAATATTTTATCTTTGGGTATTAGATTTTTTTTTTCGATCTTTGGATATTACTTTTTTTTCGTTATTTGTTTGGTCTTTTGAGTATATTGATCATGATTATTTGATTAAGGTCTATGTATTACGCTATGTGTTATTCAATTATGTCTGAGCATTTGTTGTTTGTTTATGGTTCGTTATAAAATATTTTTTTGTTGGTCTTTTGTTTATTATGTGCAGCAAAATGCATTTCAAGCTGGTAATTAATATGTTTGGGGTAGAATATGAGCATTATGGGTAAAAGATAAAGAATACAGTATGATATGTATTTTAAATGATGATAAAGTTTATAACTATGGTAGTACAGTCTGATATGTCTTTCCACAACAGCACATGCTATTTTTAAATTTGATTATTCCTCCATTAGTTTCACTATTCCTATTTGATGCTTGCATTTATACATGATTAACTTTGAATTTATGGTTTTGTATGGAACTTTGTTGCGTGAGCAGCTTTTGCTGGATATTTGGTTATTTTGTGCGCTGAAATTGTTTTGTTGTTGTGAGTAGAGATGAGCAAGTTTAATGCTTTTTTTTGAAGTTAGATTACACGATTTATAGTCTCTGAGAGGAATATTTTTACCGTTCGGGAGTGGTTGAAACTTTGCCTCTCTTCTAGTCATTGTGTTGAAATGACTACAACAAATTTTTCAAAAATTATAACTGCCTGTTCATTTTTAATTCCAACAGCAAGAGCATCTTCAATGCACTCTTTAAAAGTATTAATTTTTTTATTTTAAAGATCAATCTTCAATTTAACAACTCCAATGAACTTTTCAAATGAAAAAGTTAAAATACATATTGAGATTTGACTCTCCAAATATAGAGAGCCAAATCTACTTTTCATATAAAAATTTTAATGCACATATTTATTGTATCTACAATTTTCAATGCACATTCAATAATTTTATTTAACAAAATATTTTGATTTATTAGATTTGTTTTATAATATTAAAAAGAAAGAGAAAAGTAAATTAATTATTTATTGGGAAATGAAAAATAAAGAATAGTGATAAATAGTACCATTGGAGTTAGATAAAATATTTCACCTTCTATTTTATTAAAATTTCAAAAATATTTTTTATTTAAAAAATTATGCTCTTTAAAATAAAAACACCATTGAAGATGCTCATGCAAAATGATTTAGGGTATTTAAGTAAAATTTTATGCCACGAAAAGAGAAAAAATATTTTCATGGACGGAATTCTTCATGCGAGAGGTATATAAAAATTTTTAAACCTCACGGACACAATAATAAATTGTGCACCTATCCGCATTGATGATAAATTGTGTACCAGGTTGACATACATAGACCCACTTTTTATGGATTAAAGATTTAGAATAGATGGTAATTCAATTAATGAACTTGAAGGCCGCAAACTCTCCTGTTTTGAGTCATAGATTCTGATTCCCATTATTTGCAATTGTACTTTTGTTAAGTAATTTTTAAACATATATAAACTTGATTATTCTAATAGCAGTCCAAAATAAACATCATATACAAAAAAAAAAATTAGATATTTATTATTTTGTCTGCATTTGGCTCTTTAAATTTCCAAGAGGGCCATATCCTTTTTTTTCCACTACCTTTTTGCTACAATTACAACTTCTAGTGTTCAAATTTGTACCGCATTTGAAACACAAGCCTTTGCAATTTGGATTGCAAACAGCATCGATGGTGATTTCCAGGTGCACCAAGTCTCTTATGTGTTTTGAAATATCTATTTCTTTTTCTTCAGTTGGGAAATATAGCCAATCTTCCAAATCAATTGAGGCTTCATCATCATCCTCTCCTTCCTCACCAATTGCGCTAAAAGATTGGACCTTGTCTTCTCCACATAACACTCCCAAGTTAACAGTATCAGATTCTTCAACAGGCTCTTCAGTTAGTAGGAATGAGAAGTTGGTGAAAATGCACTGTGCAGTTGGCTCCCCACACCTTTTAACATAGATAAAGGACATCAATTATAAGAAATAAATTTTCCAAAACTCTCTTCTATACCTATTGAGGTAAGCATAAAATAGGATAAAACAGCTAAGGGAAGACAATTATGTTCATTTTTCAACTCCGACTCAGTATCTGTATTATGGCGGGGATCATGAATGTTAACAAAAAGAAATTTTCGTGATTCCTTAAAAATCAGGTCAAAACACATAGCCATTGAAATAAATTAGTAAGTAGAATATGTACCTGTTGCAACCAAGAGTGATGACAGTTTTAATGATCCCATCGAGCCTCAACTTCTGCTTCTTCTTTGTTACATCAACGGAGATCTGAACAGGCGTTCCAAGACGATAATCCTTTACAGCTCTAGTGACCCGTAATCCCATCACTGAAGCCCTAGATTTTGAGACCTCAGTAGACAACATTCCTAACCCAAGCCTCTCTAAGGTTGTGCAGTATTCCACATGTGATAGTGAAGAGCTTCTCTTGTAAATAACTGCCCCTTCCCATGGTGATTCTGTGTCTTCCATGTCATCTTTTGCTTGATCTCCCAAATCAAAAGATACTTTATTTTCTCCAGTGATGGGTTGATAATTAGGTTTCATGCAATCTATTGCAGTCGATCTAAAAATACTATGTTCTTTTTCTCTAACAATAGTCTGGATATTTTTGACTATGCAACATGAATTCTTGCCTTGAACAAAAGGGAAGTAAGGAGATGGAGAAGGGTATCCATTGGGCTTGAAATAAACTTTGTAGTGGTTAAAGCAAGAAGAGGTAACTACAGAGGATGAAAAGAATACAAGGGACATTTTAATTTTTATATCTAGCTAGAAAATTCTATGAAATAAATAGTTGAGAAGGATTTCCAATAATTACACAAAGGAATAAATAATAATATAAAATACTAAAACTAAATTTCTTTTTGGGGGCAGCACCAATACGACCCTATGTTTATGTAGTATAGACAGGCAACAAGAAACTCAGCCGGTGAACTGGACCAACCAGATCTGCAAGGAAGTCGTAGCAGTTCAAACTTAAAAAGTACACTATATATTGAATTTCAATGTTATGTAGATGCTTCAGAGTGTAGTGCACCTAGCGTATGGTAAAGGAAAAATAAAAATAAAAATAAAAATTATAAATAATAAATAATAAAAAATAAAAAAATCAGATCACGATACACAGAAAAAAGTGAAAAGAACTAGTACTTCTGACAGAAAAAATTAGTGAAGATTGAAAAACCTTATGACCTTTTAGGCCTCATTTAGTACCCATGATTGATGATTGAGATGAGATGAATTCAACAGATAAATTAATAGTTTCACATGTTTTATGCAGTTTCAGACTAACAAACATGTTACATGATTATATATATAATTTTTTAAATAATAAAAATAGAAATTTTTTATTTTGATTTTCATGCATTCACATAATTATCCCATCATACATTAACACCACAACTCTTAGAATACAATTGTACAAATTTTAACTTAGAAAACCATTCCTTAGTTGCATAGGTACCTTGATTTTTCAAGAAGTTACAAAAACAACTCTTAGAAATTAGAATAGAAAAAATATTTAAAATAACAACAAGAAACCTTGATTTTTCAAATAGTTTACTTTAGTTGTTGCTCTCCTCATAATTTTCATCAGTGCATTCTACCAAGAAACTTTTCCTCGCTGCTATACTTCAACATACGTTGCTTGACCTTACTTCGATATTAACATTCATCAAATAAAAAACAAAGCTAAAATCCATGATACTCAAAGCAAGATAATTAAAAAATAATAAAATTATAAATTTATGCATAATGCGAACCAAATTGAAATCACAATAAGCCAGGAAAAATATTTCAATCAGAAATTATGCTCTACTTGAAAATTATGATCAGTACAGAGTAAAGCAAACTCAAAGAAGAAAAAAAATAAAAAACTTAAGAGAGTTTTCAAGAGAAATCAACATCAAGTAACAATTACATGAAACACATATCAACAAATAGAGAAACACAAAATTCAATAAATAAACTATAAACCAGCTAAATCAAGGTAAAACATCTATAACTATCAGAAAACAAAGCATAAATCATATAAAACCACAGTACAATTATCAACCTTATTCAACATCCACAATAATTAAGACTGCAACCCATTAAATAAACCCACAAAACCCAAAACCCAAATACCTCAATATGTAATCAGATTGCATGAAACCCAGAAGAAGAAACGGGGAGACAAAAGAATGGTTAGCATAAAATGGAAGTCTTTGTGTTGAAGAAATGAGTAGCTGGGAAAGTGGGATGGTTTCTTGTAAGTGAAAGGTGGCTGAAGAGGCGAAGACGCTTTTGATCTAATAGGGCAATGCAGAATATGTGTTGATAGCAAGAGTGTGAAGAGATAATGTCAAAGAGAGTTGAGACTTCAGAAAAAAAAAAGGGGAGAAATAAATATGATTTGTTCGCTACTATGAAACGAACAGATTCATTCAATTTTTGCTTTTATTTTTTTTTTCGAATTTTTTGAAAAAAAAGATAAAAATACGTTTGATAACCACTTTTATTTTTTATTTTTTTGAAAAAACAAAAACAAAAATGCATTTAATAACCATTTTTATTTTTTTTAAAGGAGAAACAATTATTTTCATTTTTAGTTTTCATTTATTTTTTCTTGTCCTTGACAACAGCAGAACCCCAGACAGCCCAGACCAAGCTTGAACCCAGGACCGCCCGTACGGGTTCAGAACACTCGACTGTCTAGACGCGACTAGAACTTGGGAAACACCCAGATAGGTTTGGTACTAAGGACTGCTCGATTGGGGCCAAGACATGGGACTGCCTGGACGGGGCTAGGACCCCAAATTGCCCTTACGAGACCGGAACCCCGAACTGCATGGTAGGGGCTTGGACCTGGAACCGCACAACAGAGGCCTGAACACGGAACTGTCCGGTTAAGGTCGGAACCTGAGACTACCCAAATGGAACCATGACCTGAAGCTGCCCAAACGGGGCCGGGACCGTCTAGACAGGGCCAAGACCCTGAATCGCTTGGTTGGGGGAAGGAAACTCAGATTGCCAGGACGTGACTGAAACCCGAGACCGCCCGGTCGAGGCTGGAACAAAGGACTGCTAAGGCCAAGGCTGGGACCAAAGACCGCCCGGTCAGGGTCGGGACCACAGGACCGCCCAACCCGGACCGAAGACTGCCTAGATGGGGCTGGGACCCTAGGACGAGATCTAGAGATCACTGGGTTGAGGCTAGAACCCAGGATTGCCGGGTCGAGCTCAGAATCCAAGATCGCCTGGACAAGGTTGGGACGCCGGACCGTCCAAACAGGGCCGAGACGCCTGACCGCCCAGACAGATCCAGAACTTGGGACTGCCCAGTAGAGGGAAATAATTCGGTGTTCGACATTAATCGAATATGGATTTGTATAAATTTTAATTTTATAAGTTTTTAAAGAAATACAAAAAATTAACGAAAATAAAAACAGTTACCAACTAAGTTTTGTTTTTTTTCTTCATAAAAATGAAAACCAAAAATGGTTGCTGTTTTTCATTCTTTATAATAAAAATAGAAACTAAAGACCATAAACAAAAATTAAAAACCAATAATAAAAACTGAAAGCATTATACCAAATGAACCCTAAAATAACTGAAATGTACATTAGTGGTTTAAACAGGGTATAGGCATTCCCACTAAACTAACTGAAATTTTTGTTTCTTATACTACTTTTCTTCTATGTACTTTTTTATCATCGTTTTTTTACTAATTTCTTTCACACCACACAACATAACCAAGTCAAAGCACTTATTCAATCAATATAGGTATTTGAACATGTTCAGTCAACAAAACTAGTATTAAGCCTCATTACAGAGTATCCATCAATGTTAATACAATAACTAAATTTCCCATAAGCTCTTACAAAATTAAACTTAATACGCATTTGATATAGTTGTGAAAATCAAAATGTATATTGTATATACTATTGATCAACATATAATATACTTAGAAAATAGATCATGGGTTGGATTAGAAAGTACAACAGCAAATGGAAAAACTTGCTTTAGATTAGTTAGTTAAAGATTAAAGGTAATAAACTGTCCTCCATTTTACAGAAAATAAGCAAAAAAGCTGTCTACCAAAATATATATCAGTTATTCTGAAGACAACAATATCTCAAGTGCCTTCTATGTATCAAATCCCAACCATACATGATGTCTTTACTTGAGACCATACATGATGTATTTTATAAGACCATTTACTAGTTTTCTTTCTATAATTTCATGTCTTCACTTGGCAAGTTAGCCACCTTAACTATGCTTACTTAAACTCTAAAATAAGATTTCTCCTTATTTATCTTTGTCAATATGCCATAATTCAAGAAGAATTCCAATACTGTTAGTTGTTAATAACATACATCTGCAGAATTGATTTTGAGTAGAGCAGATTGGTTAAAACAGAAACTAAGTTTCACATGGAAAACATGCTCAAATTCAGTATTAAGTTAAAGCAAAAGAAACAAGCACGTAAACAAATCTTCCATAAATATTTTGAGTATTAGAAACAAACTTTTTGATTATTAGAAACAAACCCAAGTTATAGCTTCAAATATAATTCAATTACAAAGTAGAAAAACAAACCCAAATTACATACAATATCAGAAGTATAATTAAACAAAAATCGGAAATCAAATTTGAACCTTTCAGGGTTCATTTTCATAACCGTGTTCAGCCAAGCATTTCATCAAACATCTTGTCTCCATGATCGATGTACTACACTTTCCAAGAAAAATATGGAAAAACATAATAATAAATTCCTTAAAAATTGCAATACCGTACAATAATATATTTCGTCTACCGAATGAAAGATGCAGAGCCACAATCGGCTAAGAATTAAATATCAAATAGTAAAAGGAAAAGCATCATAACAAGATGAAATAGCACTAGTTGGTGCCCAAAAATAAAAAGAACAACAAAAAGTTAAACAACAAAGTTGGGCAGAAAAAGGAAGAGAAAAAGATGCTGTTTAGACAAACCAAGTGCAAAAGGCGGCAGATATAGAACGGGCGAGGTCGCTGTGTAGAGTCGAACAAGGTGAAGGAGACTGAACGTTATCCCAAAACCCAATTAACCACCTAACCATGTCTGTACCCAAACAAAAACAACAACAACAATAATAATAATAATAATTCGGGTTAGGTTTCTTTTTATTTTAATTTATTTTTATGGTTATTTGCCTACAGTCACATTTTAGTCTTTTTTATTTATTTATTTTGTTAAATGTTACACTTTAGTCTCTAATTTTACTTTTTCGTACTTTGTTTGCTAAATATTATTTTTTTAGTGCAATTTGGTTTTTACATCGTGAGCTACTGTTAGTGCATATTCTTGAACTATATTGGTTATTATTAAAGATAAAAATATCTGTCCATAAAAATATTAAAAATTAAAAATATAAAAATATCAGTAAAAATATTAGTAAAATATTAATATTGATAAAAATTTTAAAAAGTTAGAGAAAATTTATAAAAAATATAAAAAAATTTAATGAAACTTTAAGATATACTTGTTTATTAAATATTTTATCAATTTAACTATAAAAATTAAAGAAACATTAAATGGAAATAATATTTTTTATAATCAAATAACATATAGCACTTGCTGACAGTAATAAAAATATTATTATTAACTATTAAGTGATATCTTATTTATTAATTAAAATAATAATAAGAGTGCATATGATGCGGAACCCCAAGCTTAAAGAAACTGTAATTCCAACACACAAGATGATATGGAATAAACTCTAAGTAAAAACCCGCCCTATAGCACATCTATATAACAATTGTATCTAGCAACACTAATTAGTAGGCAAAGAATAAAATTGAAATTCGCCACAAAGTAAATACCTTTGATAAGAAGATCAATTCCCAATGCAACAAGTAGAAGAAGAACTATCCTTATTTGGAACACACAAGTCTTGTTGAAAACAAGAGTAGATTTCTCATTTTTACAAACTAGTAACCCCTTTATATAGAGATAAATATAGGTTAAGAATCAATATAGACCATAAAATAATTAAGAAAGTAATCCTAAGGCTTAAAACTAACCCTAAATAAATATAATCTGAAAATAGCAATAATTACAAGACTGCCATTATAATCCGGAAATAGCAATAATTACGAAACTGCCATTATAATCCGAAAATAGCTTAATTACAAAACTGCCATTATAATCCGAAAATAGCTAAAATTACAAAACTGCCATTAGAAGATGCTTATTTTTAAAACTACGTCGTTTCGTCTCCGCAACTTCTGAGCATCAATACCACATTCATCCCTTGATTGGACATCATGCTTAAATCATCATCTTTTGCTCCAATGGCTCTATGATGCCCGCATCATTCCCTTCCTCTTTAAAAAGATTCGTCCTCGAATCTGAATCCATATCGAAAGGAAAAATATCATAAATATTAAAAATAGTGGACTTATTGTATTCACTCTGAATGGCGATTTTGTATGCGTTGTCATTGACTATCTCAAGCACTTGAAACGGTCGATTGCCTATAGTATCCAACTTAGAATTCCTTTTGTTAGGAAACCTTTCTTTCCTCAAGTGTACCCAAACTCAATCTCCTGGTTTGAATATCCTCCATATGTCATCCTAAAAAGCTTTCCAACTGGAACTCAAAAATTATACATCCCTATTATACTTAATAGTTTTAGGCACTCCATGCAATTTTGATTTCTCATCAAAGTCCTGCAATAAAGAGACAAAAACACTAGGCAAATCGGGGTTAAGGTTAGTTTCACAAAGCAAAACCTCTCGAAACCTCTCTAACAATATTGTTTTCTTGCCTAAGAATGCACTCTTGATTTCTCTCTCTTTTGCATAAAAACTCTTTTTCTTTTCACTCTTTTCACTTTTCTCTCTTGCACTTTCCTCTTTATTACTAGTGCAATCACTCACCATTGGGCCTTTATTTTTATTCTTTTCACTCTTGGTCTCTTTACACTCAATTATTTTATTTGCCTCACTTCCCAAATCCCCATGGAAACTTTTGGATAATTTCAATTATTCAAAATACACCTCCATTGGAGATAAATGTGCAAGTGTGACTTTCTATTCATTATGCTTATGTCTCCAAGCTCTTGGTTCCTCCTTCCTTGTGCGTCTCCTCATGGAATGATTTGAGACTTCATCATTTAAAACTTGATGGCTCTATATCTTTAGTTCACAAACCATCTCTCCTTGGGTTATTTGTGGCGGTCATAAAGACTTCACTTACATTATCATTTAGCTCATTCATCTTCATCTCTTTGTAATACTTCTCTACGGACCTAGACCCTTGTGTGAGTCTCTGCAATTTTTGATGAAGCTTTCTATAGAAATATGATGGTACAAACCTGTTCTTCATAATTCTCTTCATCTCATCCCAAGTTGAGACCGGATATTCTCTATATCTCTTCCTTGACTGTATAAGTTGCTCCCACCAAACTAGAGCATAGTCGGTGAACTCCACTGCAGCTAGTTTAACCTTGTTCTCCTCAGAGTAATTGTGACAATCAAATATTAACTCTACTTTTTTTTCCCATTCCAAGTATACCTCGGCATCACTTCTTCCCTTGAATGGCGGAATGTGCATCTTAATCGAACTTAGGTTGTCATCCCTTCTTACTCTTGGCTCCTCTCTCCTAGGTCTTCTTCTTACAGTTTGGACTTCATACTTGTTTTCATCTGAAACAATTACTTTTTGTCTCCTAGGTCGTGTTCCTTCCCTTCTAGTAGTATTGGACATGGCCATGGTCATCTCACTCATTTGCTCCATCATTTCATCCATCCTAGATTTCAATGTTTCTTCCATCCTAGAAGTTAATCTCTCTTCCATTCTTCTATACTCACCCTCTAAAGATTGTCATAAGAGCTTTGGATTCGGTGTTGCCACTTGCTCTTATTCCGAAGTAGAAAATCCCTTTAAATCTCTTTTAGACATTTTTACACACTCCCTTACGTGTTTAACTCAAAAATGGTAAACCCTCGTGTTTCACTTAAATTTGGCTTTTACCCTCTATATGCTCACCACTCAAGTCTTGTTCACAAAGTTGCACTTTAGAACCAATTATCTTAACAAAAATATAAAACTAAAATAGCAAATTTCAAAATTAAAACCTAACAATAAAAGTAAGTTCAATTCTAGAGCAAAATTGGCACAAAAAAAATGGACAAAAGAGTAATGAAACAAATAATAATTACTCTATAAAATCACACAATGAGAATAGGAAACTAAACAAATTTAGAATAGGAAAGTATGAAAGTAAGAAACTTTGAGAATGGGAAACAAAATAAATTTAGAATAGGAAAGTATGAAGGTAAAAATCTATGAGAATGAGAAACAAAATAAATTTAGAATAGGAAAGTATGAAAGTAAGAAACTATGAGAATAGGAAACAAAATAAATTAGGAAAGTAGGAAATATGGAATAATAAAAAAACAAATCAGAAATCAATTAGGAATAAGTAACTTTCCTAATATTCAAGCAACCAATCTCAATATTGCAACTTTCTAATTTTTTTTTTTTGCTATGATTTTTTTTCTTCTGTTTTTTATTTTTTTTGTGTATATATAATTAGATTCTTTTTTTTTGTACGATTTTTTTTTACGATTTTTTTGGGTACTAAAATACCAAGAACAATGAAGAACCCGAAGAACTCAAGAACAAAAAAAAAAACAAAAAAAACCCAGAAAACAACAAGCTAATCAAAGACTCCAAAAAGATAAAACAATGAACAAGATAAATAGGAATTTATCTTGGCCTTGCTCTGATACCAAATGATGCGGAACCCCAAGCTTAAAGAAACTGTAATCCCAACACACAAGATGATATGGAACAAACCCTAGGTAAAAACCCGCCCTATAGCACCTCTAGATAACAATTGTATCTAGCAACACTAATTAGAAGGCAAAGAATGAAATTAAAATTCGCCACAAAGTAAATACCTTTGATAAGAAGATCAATTCCCAATGATGTGGGCATCGAGCACTCTTTTGGCATGGATGTTCGTGGTGAAGACATTGTGTTGCCAAGTGGACCAGTGATGCGTTCTCGAGCTAAGAAGATCAAAGCGGGAATGCTTGGACTTGTGAAGAGAATAATTGATGAAGATCGATTCAAGTATCCACATGATCCAAACACTTTTATGAGACATAATGATGATTTAAGCATGATGTCCAAGCAAGGAATGAAGGTGGTAATGCTGCTCAGGAGTTGCAAAGACGAAACGTCGTAATTTTAGCTATTTTCGAATTACAATGGCAGTTTCATAATTTGGCTATTTTCGGATTATAATGGCAGTTTCGTAATTATTGCATTTCCGGATTATAATGGCAGTTTTGTAATTATTTCTATTTTTGGATTATATTTATTTAGGGTTAGTTTTAAGCCTTAGGATTACTTTCCTAATTATTTTATGGTCTAGATTGATTCTTAACCCAACCCTAATCTCTATATAAAGGGGAGGTTACTAGCTTGTAAGAAAAAACTTTGATTATTGATTGTTGAGAATCTACTCTTGTTTTCAACAAGACTTGTGTGTTCCAAGTGACGATAGTTATTCTTCTACTTGTTCCATTGGGAATTGATCTTCTTATCAAAGGTATTTACTTTCTGGCGAATTTCAATTTCATTCTTTGTCTTCTAATTAGTGTAGCTAGATACAATTGTTATCTAGAGGTGCTATATGGTGGGATTTTACCTAGGGTTTGTTCCATATCATCTTGTGTGTTGGGATTACAGTTTCTTTAAGCTTGGGGTTCCGCATCATTTGGTATCAGAGCAAGGCCAAGATAAATTCCTATTTATTATTTTTTTTAGACTTTTTGATTAGCTTGTTGTTTCTGCTTTTTTTTTTTTTTTTCATTTTTTCTTCAGTTCTTCATGTTCTTCATTGTTCTTTGTGTTTTAGTACAAAAAAAATCGTAAAAAAACAAATCGAACCAAAAAAAAAAAAAGCAGAAAAGAAGAATCTGATTATATATACCAAAAAATAAATAAATAAACAAAAGAGAAAAAAATCGTAGCAAAAATAAAATAAAATTGAAAGTTGCAATATTGAGATTGGTTGCTTGAATATTAGGAAAGTTACTTATTCCTAATTGATTTCTAATTTGTTTTTTTATTATTCCATACTTCATACTTTCCTAATTTATTTGTTTCTTATTCTCATAGTTTCTTATTTTCTTACTTTCCTATTATAAACTTTTTTGTTTCCAATTCTCATAGTTTCTTATTTTCATAATTTTCTATTCTCATTGTGTTGATTTCATAGAGTAATTATTATTTGTTTCATTACTCTTTTGTCCTTTTCTTTTGTGCCAATTTTGCACCATAATTGAACTTGCTTTTATTGTTAGATTTTAATTTTGAAATTTGGTATTTAGTTTTACATTTTTGTTTAAGATAATTTGTTCTGAAGTGCAACTTGGTGAACAAGACTTGAGTGGTAAAAGACTTGAGTGGTAAAAGGCTTGAGTGGTGAGCATATAGAGGGGCAAAAGCAAAATTTGAGTGAAACACGAGGGTTTACCATTTTTTGAGTTAAACACGTAATGGAGTGTGTAAGAATGTCTAAAAGAGATGGAAATGGAGTTTCTACTTCGGAAGAAAAGCAAGTGGCAACACCAGATCCAAAGCTTGTATGACAATCTTTGGAGAGTGAGTATAGAAGAATGGAAGAGAGATTAACTTCTAGGATGAAAGAAACATTGAAATCTAGGATGGATGAGATGATGGAGCAAATGAGGGAGATGACCATGGCCATGTCCAATACTACTAGAAGGGAAGGAACACGAACCAGAATACAAGAAGTAATTGTTTCCGATGAAGACGAGTATGAAGTCCAAACTGTAAGAAGAAGACCTAAGAGAGAGGAGCCAAGAAGAAGAAGGGATGACAACTTAAGTTTGATTAAGATGCACATTCCGCCATTCAAGGAAAAAAGTGATGCCGAGGCATACTTGGAATGGGAAAAGAAAGTAGATTTAATATTTGATTGTCACAGTTACTCTGAGGAGAAGAAGGTTAAACTAGCTGCAGTGGAGTTCACCGACTATGCTCTAGTTTGGTGGGAGCAACTTATACAGTCAAGGAGGAGATATAGAGAAGATACGATCTCAACTTGATATGAGATGAAGAGAATTATAAGAAAGAGGTTTGTATCATCTTATTACTATAGAGAGCTTCATCAAAAGTTGCAGAGACTCATACAAGGGTCTAGCTCCGTAGAGGAGTATTACAAAGAGATGAAGATGATTATGATAAGAGACAACATTGAAGAGGATAGAGAAGCTACAATTGTAAGATTTCTAAGTGGAATGAACAGATATATTGCCAAGGTAGTTGATCTACATCCATATGTAGAAATGGAAGAAATGGTCAACATGGATATTAAAATGGAAAAGTAATTGAGAAGTGAAGGGTCATCAAAAGGGTTTTCAAGCTCCAATTCAAAGTGGGGTTCCAATTCGAAGTGGAACAAGTATGACAATAATAAGAGTGAGAAGAACTTGGAGACCAAAGAGAAAATTGGAGATGTATCCAAGTTCAAGAATAAGAGTGCCAACCCAACAAGAGGTACTTCTAATCCTAACACTTCTAGTACTTTTAGACATAGGGAAATAAAATGTTTTAAATGTCAAGGGTTTGGGCATATTGTAAATGGATAATATTTTTCACACTAGATGTTTTGTGGGTGGTAAAACATGTAGTTTAATCAATGATGGGGGTAGTCGTGCTAATGTTGCTAGTACTACTTTGGTTGAAAAGTTGGGACTAGTATGTGAAAAACACCCTAACCCTTATAGGTTACAATGGTTGAATGATAGTGGGGATATTAAGGTAAATAAGAGAGTGAAAGTTGTCTTTTCTATTGGAAAGTATAGTGATGAGGTTTTGTGTGATGTAGTACCTATGCAAGCAGGGCATATTTTGTTGGGTAGACCGTGGCAATCCGATAGGAGGACAATCCATGAAGGTTTTAAGAATATGTATTATTTTGAGCACAATGGAAAGAAAGTGACACTTGCACCCTTATCTCCAAAAGAGGTGTATCTTGAACAATTGAAACTATCCAAAGTTTCCCATGGGGATTTGGGAAGTGAGGCAAATAAAATAATTGAGTGTAAAGAGGCCAAGAATGAAAAGAATAAAAATAAAGGCCCAATGGTGAGTGATTGCACTAGTAATAAAAAGGAAAGTGCAAGAGAGAAAAGTGAGAAGAGTGAAAAGAAAAAGAGTTTTTATGCAAAAGAGAGAGAAATCAAGAGTGCATTCTTAGGCAACAAAGCAATATTGTTGGTAAGGTTTCGAGAGGTTTTGCTTTGTGAAACTAACCTTAACCCCGATTTGCCTAGTGTTTTTGTCTCTTTATTGCAGGATTTTGACGATGTTTTCCCAGAAGAGATGCCGACTGGATTGCCGCCATTGAGAGGTATTGAGCACCAAATAGATTTTGTACCTGGAGCAAGCATTCCAAACCGACCAGCCTATCGTAGCAATCCTAAGGAAACGAAGGAGTTACAAAGGCAAGTGGAGGAGTTGCTAGCAAAGGGTCATGTTAGGGAGAGCATGAGTCCTTGTGCTGTACCGGTCTTATTGGTACCCAAGAAGGATGACACATGGAGGATGTGTGTTGATTGTCGAGCAGTGAATAAAATAACGGTAAAGTATCGTTATCCCATTCCTAGGTTAGATGATATGCTTGATGAATTGCATGGTGCTTGCTTATTTACTAAGATAGATTTAAAAAGTGGATACCATCAAATTCGGATGAAGCAAGGGGATGAGTGGAAAACTGCTTTTAAAACAAAATATGGTTTATATGAATGGATGGTTATGCCTTTTGGGTTAACTAATGCTCCTAGTACATTTATGCGATTAATGAACCATGTTTTAAGGGAATTTCTAGGAAAGTTTGTGGTTGTATATTTTGATGATATTTTGATATATAGCAAAAGTTTAGATGACCATGTGATGCATGTTAGCCAAGTGCTAGATGTACTTACAAAAAAGAAATTATATGCTAACTTTAAAAAATGCACATTTTGTATTGATAAACTTGTTTTTATTGGTTTTGTTGTGAGCGCACAGGGTGTTGAAGTAGATGAAGAGAAGATCAAGGCTATTAATGAATGGTCTACACCTAAGAACGTGTCTGAGGTAAGAAATTTTCATGGTTTAGCTAGCTTTTATAGAAGGTTTGTGAAGGATTTCTCTACCATAGCTGCTCATTTGAATGAGATTCTCAAAAAGAATGTAGGTTTAAATGGGGTAAGGAACAAGAACATGCGTTTCAAACTTTAAAAGATAAGTTATGTTCTACTCCTATTCTTGTTCTACCTAATTTTGATAAGATGTTTGAGGTTGAATGTGATGCTTCTGGGACTGGTATAGGTGTTGTTTTGATGCAGGAAAAATGTCCCATTGCATACTTTAGTGAGAAGCTAAATGGAGCTCAACTCAAGTACTCGACTTATGACAAGGAGTTGTATGCGTTGTTTCGTGCCTTGGAGGTGTGGCAACATTACTTGCTTCCAAAAGAGTTCATGATTCATACCGAGCATGAGTCTCTCAAACACATCAAAGGACAAGGAAAGCTCAACAATAGGCATGCAAAGTGGGTTGAGTTCATAGAGACTTTTTCATATGTGATATGCTACAAGCAAGGTAAGGATAATGTAGTAGCTGATGCATTATCTCGAAGGTATGTTCTCATAACTACATTAACTTCTAAGTTGTTAGGTTTTGAGCAAATGAAAGACATGTACGCAAGTGATTCTGATTTTAAGGATATTTATGTTGCATGTGAACAAGGTGCATTTAATAAGTTCTATAGACATGATGGTTTTCTGTTTCGTGGTTCAAGAATTTGTGTGCCTAATTGCTCTATTAGAGAATTGCTTGTTAAAGAATCACATAGTGGTGGTTTAATGGGTCATTTTGGTGAGCATAAGACTTTAGATGTTTTAGTTGAACACTTTTATTGGCCACATATGAAAAGGGATGTTCAAAGAATTTGTTCTCAATGTAATACATGTAGATAGGCCAAGTCTAAGTCTATGCCACATGGGTTATATACACCTTTGCCTATTCCTAATGAGCCTTAGGTTGATATATCCATGGATTTTGTCCTTGAGTTACCTAGAACTAGGAAATGTAGGGATAACATATTTATGGTTGTTGATAGATTTTCTAAGATGGCACACTTTATTGCATGTCATAAGACTGATGATGCTACAAATATTGCTGACGGATGTGAAATTTTTTAGTCACTTTTGGAGAGTCTTGTGGGGTAAGTTCGGTACTAAATTGTTGTATTCCACTACTTGTCATCCACAAACCGATGGTCAAACGGAGGTGGTTAATAGGACTCTAGGTACTTTGCTTTGTGCTATTGTTGGTAAGAATTTGAAAACTTGGGAAGATTGTTTACCTTTTGTTGAATTTGCATATACTAGAACTATTCATTCTTCTACAGGTTTTTCACCATTTGAGATTGTGTATGGTTTTAATCCTTTAACTATGTTGGATTTTATGTCCTTAGCTTTGAGTGAAATTGCTAGCTTAGATGGACATAAAAAGATAGATTTGGTTAAAACTATACATGAGAAAGCGAGGTTGCAAATTGAGAAGCGTAACCGTCTAACCGCTCAAAGAGCAAATAAGGGGCGAAAGCAAGTGATATTTGAACCAGGAGATTGGGTACACATGAGGAAGGAAAGGTTTCCTAGCCAAAAGAAGTCTAAGTTGGATGCTAGAGGCGATGGGCCTTTTCAAGTTCTCGAGAAGATCAATGACAATGCATACAAGATTGATCTTCCAGGTGAGTATAATGTGTCTGCATAATTTAATGTTGCTGATCTTTCTCTTTTTGACATGGATGTCGATTTGAAGATGAATCTTTTTGAGGAATGAGGGAATGATGTGGGCATCGAGCGCTCTTCTAGCATGGATGTTCGTGGTGAAGACACTGTGCTGCCAAGTGGATTAGTGATGCATTCTCGAGCTAAGAAGATCAAAGCGGGAATGCTTGGACTTGTGAAAAGAATAATTGATGAAGATCGATTCAAGTATCCACATGATCCAAAAACACTTTTATGAGGAATAATGATGATTTAAGCATGATGTCCAAGCAAGGAATAAAGGTGGTAATGCTGCTCGGGAGTTGCAAAGACGAAACGACATAATTTTTGCTATTTTCAGATTACAATGACAGTTTCATAATTTAGCTATTTTCGGATTATAATGACATTTTCATAATTATTGCATTTCTGGATTATAATGACAGTTTTGTAATTATTTTTATTTTCGGATTATATTTATTTAGGGTTAGTTTTAAGCCTTAGGATTACTTTCCTAATTATTTTATGGTCTAGATTCATTTTTAACCTAACCCTAATCTCTATATAAATGGGAGGTTACTAGCTTGTAAGAAAAAACTTTGATTATTGATTATTGAGAATCTACTCTTGTTTTCAACAAGACTTGTGTGTTCCAAGTGAGGATAATTCTTCTTCTACTTGTTGCATTGGGAATTGATCTTCTTATCAAAGGTATTTACTTTGTGGCAAATTTCAATTTCATTCTTTGCCTTCTAATTAGTGTTGCTAGTTACAATTGTTATCTAGAGGTGCTATAGGGTGAGATTTTACCTAGGGTTTGTTCCATATTATCTTCAGAATTTTTTTTAGGGATGCCTTGCGGACAGACCTGCCCAAATGTGACCCAAGGTGCAACCCCTGGCGCCTGTAATGCGATTAGGTTTTTTTTTTTTTTTACTTGTTCTCTTCTTTGAATAAAAAAAACCCAAATCAACAAGATGAAAAAAATACGCACAGATCAAACGCAACTTTTTTTTTTCTTTTGGGAATCAAAGTATTATGAACGAAGAACACAAAGAAATTGAAAACAAAGATACATAGGTACTTATCTCAACTAATGCTCTGATACCAATTGATGCGGAACTCCAAGATTAAAGAATCCGAAACCCCAAATGACAGGACCCGACCCGCTTGGATCCTGCCTGCGTGACTTAATGTTGCCACTAAGCCACAAGCAGTCGTGAAAGTCCGCTAAACCATTTTTCAACAGAGGTAACAACCAACAGACCGAAAGGTTTTCTCTACTGCCGGAAATTCCATTAAAATTTCGGCAGCATTTCGGCTGTTTACTAACACTCCCCAAAAGCAAAACTACAAGCCTGCAAGGAAAACCAGTCCTAAACCATATTTATTCTATCAGCACGCAAATTCCCACACGAATAACCACATCTCAATAATTAATTCAACACTCGCAATACAATATATCTGTTATATTTTTCCCGTAGCTGGACTCAGTATGAAAACTGAGCTGCCTACATACCCTTACTCAAAGGGATCAAGCTACCTGTAGTTCCGACAGCATAATTACACCAAATATGCTACAGTCAAACACATTCACAAACTTAATGTACATTTCTCAGTTATCACATATACAAACACACTTAATTTCCATCAGGGCTTTTCCAACAATTTAATAAAAACAATATCCATAGCTTGGCGGCATGATTCCTCGCCCAAGCTAGCAATACCCAGCTTGGCGGCATAATTCGTCGCCCAAGCGGTTTTCAACCACACAATCATATTAAATTCAATTACATAATATATTCCGAAAATTGACTGAAAGCTCATAAAAGTCCTCTGAGCTTCCAATTATAAGATTAAAATACTAATTACTAGGATTGCCCAATATTTTAGTAATTATGAAATATCCCAATATTTCCAAAATTTACGAAAATGTTCCAAATCAGCAAAAATCCCCAAAATATATAGATCTTTCCTTTTCAAGTCTGATTTCAGCAAACTTTATACCGAAACAAAATTGAAGATGCAAGGAACGAGAATCTATCTTCAATTTCAAGATTCGTCGCCGCAATTGATCGGAATCAGTTCCGGAAGATCGGACCTCTGCCGGGATTGTGCGTTTTTTTTTTTACCGAAATTGGTTCAAATCGATGGTACAGCAAGCTTGCCCACGACCCCCAGAACGCATTGGGACGGGAGGTGAGCACTCACTCACCGGAAAAGGAGGAGATCGGCGGCGGCGCGTGGGAGGAAGACGGCGGCGACGCGTGGGAGGCGCGTGGGGCACGTGGGGTGGTCACTGGAGTCCGGCCAGCTGCAGATCTGGTCGCCAGAGCAGTCTGATCCTCGTGGTGGTGGCTGTGTCGTGCCACTCGCCGGCGATCGGAGTAGATCTAGGTGGAAAGGTGGCTGTCGCGGGTGGTTTTTCCGAAACTTCACGGCCGTTTTCCGGCGTGATACGGCAGTCTCCGGTGTCAATCTTGGTACCAAAATGTAGATCGTCGCACCAGCTTTCCAACAGTACCAAGCACTCTCCCTAACTCCACCGGAACAGTGAGATATGGCCGGCCAAAGGTGGTGTCGCAACAGTGCACGGGCTGCACGGGTTGCACAAGCCCTCGGTCTTGCTGCAATTTCCGGCGATCTGGGTCGTTTCACGGCGAACTACCGGTACGGGGAGGAAGAGGAGGTTGCCGGCTTCGATATAGGGGTGGTGGTCGGCCAAGTCCGGCCACGGTGTGGCGGCTACCGGCGTGCGAAAAAGACTCGGCGAAAAGGTGGAAGGCGTCGGGTGTGGTTGCGTGACTGTCGGGCTACGGGGAAAAAAAAATCCTCCTTTTCCAGAATTTTCTGGAATTTTTAAAAACACAGGTGAGGGCATTTTCGTCCTTTTAAGTCCAGTCTCAACCAAATTACCAAATTGCCACTCACACAAATTTAACTATAACTTCTCAGTCTTAACTCCGAATCGAGTGTGCTGCTAGTCTAAGAACTCGTATCGACTAGTTCTATACAACGGTACCACGGTCAAAACCATAGCACGCTCACACAAAAAGTCAACTCCGAGCCTTTCTTTGGTCAAACTTGGTCAACTCGGTCAACTTTGAGAAATTTTCAATATCTTTCCGGGATGGGATGTTACACCAAACATACAAGAAATATTGAACAGTAATTGGAAATAAGAACCCGCCTTACCAAACCCTTAGATAACTTGTATCTAAAAACGTGGATTAGAAGGCGATGGAAAGAGAAGAATAATCGCCACAAAGTATTTCTACTTTGATAAGAGAATTCAACTCCTAATGCAACAAGAAAAAGAAATTGATTCCTTACCTAGCAAGAACACTCATGGGAGCAATAAGAAAATTAATTATCTCAATTGATTAAAAACTCAAATCTGTCTTACAAAGGAATTGATCCCCCTTTATATAAGGACTAGGGTTAGATCAAGAATCAATCTAAACCATTAAATATTAAGAAAGTAATCCTAAGACTGAAAACTAACCCTAAAAATGAAAAATAGCAAATATTACAAAACTACCATTATAATCCGAAAATAGCTAAATTATGAAACTGCCATTATCATCCGAAAATAGCTAAAATTACGAAACTGTCATTATAAGATGCTTATTTTTAAAATGACGCCGTTTCGTCTCCTCAACTCTCGAGCATCATTACGACTTTCATCCCTTGCTTGGACATCATGCTTAAATCATCATTAGGCCTCGAAAAAGTATTCAAAACATTTGGAAACTTGAATAGATATTCATCCATAATTATCTTCACAAATCTAAGCATTCTACCTTTGATATTTTTTGCTTGAGAACGCGTCACTGGTACACTTAGTAAGATATTGTCATCCTTTTTTGCTTCAATGCTAAAATATGGCTCTATGATGCCCGCATCATTCCATTCCTCTTCAAAAGGATTCATCTTCGAATCTGAATCCATATTGAAAGGAAAAATATCATAAACATTGAAAATAGCAGACTCATTGTACTCACCCTGAAGGGCGATTTTGTATGCGTTGTCCTTCACTATTTCAAGCACTTGAAACGGCCCATTGCCTCTTGCATCCAACTTAGACTTCTTAAAGTTGAAAAACCTTTTCTTCCTTAAATATACCCAAACCCAATCTCCTGATTTGAATATCCTCCACGTGTCATTTCATAAAACTTTTCCAAAGGGACTAAAAAATTCCACATCCCTACCATATTTAATAGTTCTCGGCACTCCACGCAATTTTGATTTCTCATCAAAGTCCTGCAATAAATAGACAAAAACACTAGGAAAATCGAGGTTAAGTTTAGTTTCACATAGCAAAACCTCTCAGAACTTCACTAATAATATTGATTTCTTGCCTTAGAATGTACTCTTGACTTCTCTCTCTTTTGCATTAAAATTCTTTTTATTTTCACTCTTCTCACTTTTCTCTATTGGACTTTCCTCTTTATTTTTCTTACTAGTGCAATCACTCACCATTGAGCCTTTATTTATATTATTTTCACTTTTGGCCTCTTTACACTCATTTTTTTTTATTTGTCTCACTTCCCAAATCCCCATGTGAACTTTTGGATAATTTCAATTGTTCAAAATACACCTCCATTGGAGATAAAGGTGCAAGTGTGACTTTCTTTTCATTACGCTCATGTCTCCAATGTCTTGGTTCCTCCCTGCTTGGGCGTCTCCTCATGGACTGATTTGAGACTTCATCATCCTCGGAACTCAATGGCTCTATATATCTAGTTCGCGACCCATATTTCTTTGGGTTATTTGTGGCGGTCAAAAAGACTTCACTGACCTTATCATTTAGCTCATCCATCTTCTTGTTCAACCTCCAAAATTCTCCTTTGAAGGCTTTGTAAAAAAGCTTCATGTCTGATGTCATCTCTTTTTCGAGCTCTTCCTCATAATGAGCTTTTTTTTCCTTTTCTTCTTGACATCTTAATTTCTACAAGACAAGATTAGTAAAAGAAAATCTTTACTTCTCTCCCTCACATGTTTCACTCTTTTTAAGGGTAACTACGCTCGTGTTTCACACAATTTTGGCTTTTACCCTCAATGTGCTCACCACTCAAGCCTTTTACCACTCACAATCTCTAGAATCAAGTTGCACTTTAGAGTTAAACACAACAAATCAAAGCAAGAAAAAACAAATAGCAAGTATCACAATCTCAAAACCTAACCAAAGAAAGAAAGTAGATTAAAAGAAAAGAAAAAATAAGAATTAGAGTAATGGAAATCAAATATTACCCCAAGCAAAAAAGAAAAAGAAAATAAAAAGAAATTCGGAATTTTTTTTTAGAGATGCCTTGCAGACAGACTTGCCCAGGTGTGACCCAAGGTGCAACCCCAGGCACCTGTAGTGCGATTAGGTTTTTTTTTTTTTTTTACTTGTTCTCTTCTTTGAAAAAAAAAACCCAAATCAACAAGATAAAAAAAATACGCACGGATCAAACACAACTTTTTTTTTTTTCTTTTGGGAATCAAAGTATTATGAACAAAGAACATAAAGAAATTGAAAACAAAGATAGATAGGTACTTATCTCAACTAATGCTCTGATACCAATTGATGCGGAACCCCAAGATTAAAGAATCTGAAACCCCAAACATACAAGAAATATTGAACAGTAATTGGAAATAAGAACCCGCCATACCAAACCCTTAGATAACTTGTATCTAAAAACATGGATTAGAAGGCTAGGGAAAAAGTAGAATAATCGCCACAAAGTATTTCTACTTTGATAAGAGAATTCAACTCCTAATGCAACAAGAAGAAGAAATTGATTCCTCACATTGCAAGAACACTCCTAGGAGCAATAAAAAAAATTAATTCTCTCAATTGATTAAAAACTCAAATCTGTTTTACAAAGTAGAAGAAGAACTATCCTCACTTTGAACACACAAGTCTTGTTGAAAACAAGAGTAGATTTCTCAATAATCAATAATCAAAATCCATTGTATCTGCATTCTTCGCATTTATTTATATTCAAATAATTTATTTATTTCAAATTTTATTATATTCTATATTTATCTTTATCTTTTTTGTTTTCTACTATTTTTATTTTAGTTTTTATTTTACTTTTATTTGTAGATTTATTCTGACATTTGAAATTCCACTGTTAAAATACAAAAGTACAACTTATATCTGTTATGATATGCTGTTAAATTTTTTAAAGAAGTTCATAGGGAAAGTGAAGTGAGCCATAATCAAGTAAGTATATAACAAGCTGAAAACTTGTGTCAAATGGATGAAAAATAATATTCTCATTCTCATTCTTTTTCTTTTGAAATTATAATTATTCTTCTTTTGTTTTCAAACTATAATCATTGTTTTACATTTTATTTTTATTTTTTTAATTGTTTCATCATTACTTTTAAATTTCAATTAACTTAATAGAATATGTCATCAACAAATAATTAAAAATTTTATAGCTAAATTGTAAAGCAATTGACATAGAACTATCGCTGAAATATTATAGCAACTTCGACATAAATTATTAAAAATTTACTCTTTTTTTTAACCTAAAAATTTATTCATCCTTATAGCCGAAATTTAGNTCATTACTTTTAAATTTCAATTAACTTAATAGAATATGTCATCAACAAATAATTAAAAATTTTATAGCTAAATTGTAAAGCAATTGACATAGAACTATCGCTGAAATATTATAGCAACTTCGACATAAATTATTAAAAATTTACTCTTTTTTTTAACCTAAAAATTTATTCATCCTTATAGCCGAAATTTAGCCTTGATTATTATAAATTAGTTTTTAAAATTTTCTTGGATTTATTTTACTCCCCAAACTCAATAAGGGATCTCACATCTCATCAATTTCATCGATTTCAATGTGAAAATGGGTTTAATTTTGAGAGTTTGTTAGGGATGAAATTCCGGAATTCATTAATGGTTGGATGACATCACATGATGAGGTACTGGAGCACTTAGCGAGTTGCTTTATCAATTAATATAAAATTGCTTGTATCGATTAATAGAGATTGATTTGAATTTTTTTTGCAGATTTTGGTCGATTTGGGTTACACAGAGAGTTAGGTTTCCTCGTTTCTGGTTGGAAATGAACTGAACAAGAATGAGAGGAGTGAAGTAACACTACCCTTCAAATCGCCAGCACATGCAGTGTACGTGTGTATAACGGGCATAAATAGAGGGAATTAATGAAAGGATCCCACTTGGGTGACTTTTTCAAAATTTAACAGGTATTATCTTTATGAAATTTTTTTATTTTATGTAATTTTTTTTATATTATATAATTTTTGTTATAATGTGTAATTTTTTTTTTATAATATGTAATTTTTTCTATATTATATAATTTTTGTACATATCATGTAATTTTTTTTATAATGTGTAATTTCTTCTATATTGAATAATTTTTGTTCATAATATGTAATTTTTATCTATATCATGTAATTTGTTTAAGAGGTTTCACTTGAATTTTTTCCTTAATAAAAAGGACGAATATTGATATCTATAGGTGAGTTTGAGAACTAAAATAAAATCAAAAAAAGAAGTTAACAGCCAATTTATAAAAATCGAAATAGTTCAGGATCTACAATAATAATAATCCTTAAATTATTTTATATCTACATTTTAGTAGATTTGAGATGCATCCAACCAAAGTCAAAGCAAATGATATTAATGAAATGTGCAGGAGTTTTATAAAAGTGTTTGATTTTGTAGTTCGTTAGTATTATTACTATTAGTTTTTTTAATTATAATAGATGCATTGCATGTCTTTAAAATGCTAATTAGATAAAAAATAGTTGTAGGGGCTAGTGGTGGGCAATAATTGGCCGGATTGAACTGGTTCGGACATGTTCGGTTCGATTATATATTTTTTGTCAGTTTTATCCAATTTTTACTTTTAAAAAATTGACAAATCTAGTTTGGTGGTCAATTCATAAGAAATCTTTTGCAAAACTGGACCTACCGATCGAACATCATCATCTCCCTCAGATCATTGCCACTTCACCATTCAAATTTAATCTCAACCACTAATTTTATTCTTTTTTTTTTCAAAATTACTCTCACTTTATATTTTTTTTCCAAAATTACCTTCACTTAAACTCCTCAAAACCCTAACTCTCTCATATTCCTCTCCTCTCAATTTCATCTTTTCGACAAAAACCCAGAGCGGTAGCCACCCCTTTTGCCTCTCCCTCTCCCTTTCCCTCCCCTTATCTTTCTGGTGCCATAGCATCCACCACTCAACTCACCTTTCTCCCTTTCTCTCTGACGCCACCGCATAAATCCGTTCAAGATGTAGACATTATAGATCACAAATCTCAGACACGAGACTGAGATGTGGTTGTGGCTCACTGGCTCAAGGCTTGGCACTGATGACGATGCGACCTTAGATCCATCATCACCAATCCCTTTTTGAAGATTTTTTTTTTGTTTTTTTGTTTTTTTAACTTGTTGTTTTTTGTTTTTGTGGCTAACAGGCTATACATTTGTTTTTTTGTTGTTAGTTCTTGTTGATTTACTCGTTAGTTGTTGATTTTTGTTATTTAGTTCTTTTTTTTTTTTGCTTCATTTCATTCTCACTTTTTCTCATCCAACTAACTGATGAAAATCGACGCTGATCGACCATTATCGGTGCAGTGTTGTACCGGTTTGTATGATACTAGGTCGGTTTCGGTTGCTCATTTTACCAAAACCGACGTTCTCGGTTCAGTGTGAAACTGGTCAAAAATTCAGCATAAACCTACCGAGCCCACCCCTAGTAGGGACCAATATATCCAAAAACTAAAGTTTAGAGATCTCAAACGCCAAAAGAAGAAAGTTCAACTGCCTTTTTATTTATTTTATTTTATTTTATTTTTTATTTTTAACAAAAATAAAATATATTAATTAGACTTCTTGAATTTAATTGACATCCAACTGAACACATTCTTCTCCTATCTGATATAGTAAAAAGATAGAAATATTATTTTATTGTTGAAATAATTTTTTTTTATAGTTTTACAATTTTGGAATAAATCAATAAATAAATAAATAAATTTAAGAGGTAAAAATATTAAAATATAAATTTTAATTTATTAAATAACAACATTTAAATATTTTTATCAATCAAGCAAAACTTTTGAAAATATCCAATAAATATTTCCCGCAATCTATAGGAACAAATGAGTTATAATTTATAATGAATGACTTTGAATGGATAAAAGAAAGGAAGATGGGTAGAATAATTAAGAATGCCCTATATTTTGAATCCACATACAAATCACAGATAATATTTATTAGCATTTAAATGAGAAAATTAAAAAGTAGCAAACAATGGATAATAGTTAACTTCATAAATGGTAATTGAAAACTATATATAGTAATATGATTAGTTGGAAAAGTATTGTAAAGTTAACTTCATAAATGGTAATTGACAAATAAATAAATAGATAAATACGTATATATTAAGAGGAGATATTCGTACTATTGAATATTTATTATTATGAATGAAAAAAATATTTAATATTTGAATATGCGTTTAGTTAATTTTAAAAGGTGTCCGTTGCCAATTGAATAGTAATGTTTTTTGAATTGAATATATTTTCTCTTCTTGTTCAGATTTATTTATCTTTTATAGTTTACATTTGTTGGTGTAAAATACTACAATCAGTCGTATCAAGTGTGCAAGCGTACCATTTCGAACCTATAACAGTCTAAATAAAAAGTAAAGTGTACGCCAATTAATATCAAACTTAATCAAACGATTGTATTAATTACTGAGAACAAAATAATTAAATGGTTACAAATGCCTTTCAGATCAAAGGACTTTTAATTAAAATTTTCAACTAAAACACTTGACTACTCAAAGTAAATTCTAACAAGAATAAACTAAGTAGTCTATGTTTTTGGTGTGTGTTGATTCGCGACCCTTTTTCAAAGTTGGAGAAGCTTCTACTTATATAGGAGAATGTGGCTCACCAACTCCTTGTGCTTCCAATGTGGGACTGATGCCTAATTTATTTTTCAAACCAAACATTTATACTTTGACATTTTCAAATGCATTTTCATCTCCAAACAATGTGGGACAAAGCTATTCCAAAATTAAGCTTAAATAAATATTAATTTTCTTAAAAATTAATATATGGTCCAAACATTACCCCCATTGCTTTGTGATTTTGTTGTAGATAAAAAATTGCAAAGTAATGTTGAAGTAGCCTATTAAAACCTTGTCATCAACCGTCCCACATGTTCATTGCCTGTATGTCCCAAAATTAAATCAACTGTGAAATATTTGCCTTGTCAAAATTCACTCCAATTGTAGACGCCATACCATATAAATTTGGTAACTAAATCAAAAACAAATCCTCATACACGGCATGAGCTAATTCAAACTCCAAAAAATCTGATTCTCTTTCCCAAAATAAAAAACTTCAAAGAAACTTCCTTTAATATTTCTCTAAACAGGTCTAAACCTAAAAGTTACACCATATATGTATGTAAATATATATACATATATGTGTAAATCTTCTTTTAACCTAGCCGGAAGCTATGCCCCACATCCCTCCGAGGCCATCCATGTCGGCTGCTCGCAAAGAGGCAAAACAGGTGGTGTTAATCTTCAATAGGAGATGATTTTGTCCAATCTTCAAGTAAGTATATGGATGTGCTTTTACTCTTTTCAAAATCTCATATATCATTTCTTCAATCATGCATTTGGATTTGTAAAGACTATAGAAGAATCATAATTTTTCCTTCCGTTCAACTGTATATATAACACAAACCAAATCCAAAAAAGGAACTCCACCAAATATGTCTGGATATGGACGACGGTTGATTGGGTAGACCTTGACGGGAAGCATTGGAGGATCCCCGTGGCGACGGGCATCATCATCATCGCAGCTGCCACGTTGTGCATCCACATGGTGGCCTCTTCTCTGCGTACCCTTACAAATAGCCATCTCAGAGATTCGCGACCCAACATGAGCACGGCCGCGCTAGCGTGAAGCACAAAATGTCTGATGAAAAACACAGACGCGGTTCCGAACAAACACCAATGGGGTCGGCGACGGCTACGGAGAGAAAGAAGAGTCTCGGCGTTCATCAAAGGAAGAGTCGGGAGCGTTGCGAGAGCGAGTTCACCGACGAGGCAAACAGCAAAGAAAATAAATAAATAACTATGGCAGGCCAGTGATGAAAGAGCCATGCACTGGAGAAGATGGAGGTGTGGTAGGGAAAATTCTTCACGGGAAACAGAATTAGACACGCACAGGTGCAGGCTTGTCCCATGCCGAATAATTTTTTTGGATTTTCTTTGCCTACTTCGACTTCTTACATTGTGGTCGCGACTCAACTGCATCCAGCCGATTTTGAAGGCAGTGAATTCAACTTTATATCGGATCACCCTAACACGACAATCTTTTAATGGTTAGTGGACAATCGGTTTTTGACTAGCTTACTTTCTGTTATATTCACATATGACATCAGTTTGAATATATTGGTCGTGGATTTTGGCATTTAGCCAAGTTATTTAACACGGCCTTGAAAGCGGCCTAGCATGGCCGGCTAAAATTGCATCAAATGGCCGTGAAGTTTTTTCGGCCTAATCTTTTCTGACTTGCTGATGTTATTTTTGCAAGGAATTGCCTCCCAGTATCATGCCAGCTGAAACTAGGACAAAGGCAAGGCGATGACTGCGTTGACCGTCACTTCATCCATGGTTCCAAACTTGATAGTTGATGACTTGATGGCTGAAGAAGCAACCATGTCTTTTTTCAATGGATTATTGTCCATGTCGTTTAAGCACGATTGGAGTTCTGCACTTTGCCTTCTGATCCATCTCTTTGTGGGTTTCTTCTCTCGTGGAGCTCCAGATAAGATGCCAATTTTCTTGGATAAAGCTGCGATCTCAAATCTTCTATCCAGTTCGTCGAGATATGACCTCAACTCCTTTTGCAATGTACCAACATTTTGCTTATCCGGTCGACCTGCTATTCGACTTTCAGCATACTGGCGCTACATCTGCCTCTTTTAAGTTTTGGTAGCTGGTTGATAAGACCCATGTCTTATTTGGTACCAATGACCTACCTTTGTAATTGGCGGCTTAAAAGTTCTTGGCTTCTCGATCTTCCCAGAAACCAATCTTGTCAGATAGTTTCTAGAAAAAGTGACTTGGAGGTTGGGCTCGACTTGCCCTCCCTGGTGTCGATCGTTCAGCTTCACCGATCCGTTCTGCAACTTCGGTCCTAGACGTCAAAAAATAGAATTCTGGTTATGGCTTTCCAGTGGTGGCTTTGTCATGTCGAGTTTCTGATTCCTCGCCGGATGCCTCATCCCTTTTTCCTCAACCTCATGCTTACAATGTGTATAAAGCACTTTAGAAAGAGATTCGGCCTTTTAGGCCGAATACTTTCTTCCAAGATCAACATCTCTCTTCCAAACTCTTTCGGATGACATCAGTCTCAAATCCACCCTAACTCTGGGTTTTGCTAAATATGAAATATTGGCCAAAACCATGTTTGCTTCGGCTGATGGGAAATGGTTGTTATCCATTTGCATTACCTCCTTTCCTTTTTTTGGAAACTTTAACTCTTGTTTGTCAAACATCTCCTGGATAGCATTCCTAAAGACCATACAGTTGATAGTCTGATGCAACCACTTACCATGCCATTTGCAGTATGGCTTCTTCATCATCTCTTCAGTTGTTGGCAAGATATGGCCGTTAGGTAATTTAATTACCTTGTTGGCCAGCACGTAGTTAAAAATCTGATCAGCTTTGAAGATGTCGAAATCGTAGACCTTCTCCGGTTCGATATGATTCTTCTTCATGTCCATGACTAGTTGAGGAGCTCTCTGGTTCTTTGTTGGTGTAGCCAAAGCTTTACAAACTTACGGATGGGTGGCTACTACCTCTACCGCATCCACTTCGACTGTTCCCTCTATGTTTTCTTTGTCCTCAGCTTCAACCAAGTGAATCTCAGTATTTGGGTCCTTGTAATATGAACCTCTAGATGAGTTCTTCATCTGGTACTCCTCTCTCAAAATGCCTTCATAACGAGTGGCTTAAGAGACCAACTCAAATAGGTCGTAGAATTATGTCCCCTCGAACTTCTTTCGAAGCTTGTAGCTCAATCTGCCCTGTGCTAGCTTGACGAATTCCCGTTTCGGTATGTCCAGGTGACATCTGATCCTTGCCTTTTTGAATCGGATTATAAATAACTGCACCGACTCTCCATCCATCTATCGCAGACGTGATAAGTCCGCCATGGAAATCTCTGGCTCAATCTTGTAGAACTGCTCGTGAAACTTCTGCTCTAATTCTTGCCAGCTGTGGATTGAGTTTGGTTGTTGATTGATGTACTAAGAGAAAGCTAGACCTGTCAAGGAATTAGCAAACAGTCACAACTTTAGGAAATCATTGGAAGCTGCTTCTTCGCACTGGATGGTGAAGTGGCCTATGTGCTCCACGGTGGATTGTCTTTCCTCGCCAGAAAATTGGGAGAAATCAGGAAACCTGAATCGTCTAGAAAATTCGATTCGGTCGAAAGCGTCAAGGTACGACCTCCTATAAGACGGGCGTCTAATCCGTCTGAATGCAAGATCCATCATCTCTTGGATGATGGTCTCGACGGCTTTCCGATCCATGCCTTGGCCATGGTTCAACAAGTTTGGTCCATTCCTTCGTGCAGGGGCGTGGAAGTCTGCTTGATAGGCGTGGGCATCATAGTGTCCATTCCTGTAGTTTTGTCCAAAATGCTCCGCATGCCCCCCCTATGAATCTGGTTCTGAGCTAGCAGGTTTCCACATGTCGGAACATCTGCTCTCCCTCCATGTACGTTGGGTACAGTATGGAAAGCTTGTGTCAAGTATTCTTCCCGACCATCCCTCACTGTCTGGCCTTGGTTATCAGCATGCCCCCCAGCAGGAACATTGTTCCTTGCTGGTGGGGGAATGTAAGGTTGAACTTGCCATTCAGGCATAACCCTTACATCAATTCCACTGGACCCGGCCTAAAAGGCCAGTGCCTCAGTCCTTGGTGTGTTGCCATTGGGTACGGCCTGAAAGGCCTGCACCTTTTGTTCCTCTTGGCTGTTAGTCGGCCTTGCTCCATTCGACGCAGCTTGGGTTGTCTGCACCTGCTGGCACAACAATTCCAAGATTCCTTGCAATGTTTGCTACTGGGTCTCCTGGTATGCTTCCATCTTCCGGGACAGCTCGTCGATCAAATCCCGAATAGACATCTCTGTCGTGTCCGGAGTCTTGCCAGCTTCCCTTTCAATTCCATCCTCATCCGACACGTTTCAACTGCTGATGCCACCGTGGTTGTCGGATTCCTAATTCTTGAAACGAGTCTGCACCATTTCGTCAGTCGAAAAATGAAGTCCCACCGGGCGTGCCAAAAGATATGTTGGTGTAAAACACAACAATTAGTCGTCTCAAGTGTGCGAGCGTGCCATTTCGAACCTATAACAGTCCAAAGAAAAAGTAAAGTGTGCACTAATTAATATCAAACTTAACCAAACGATTGTATTAATTACTGAGAACAAAATAATTAAAGGGTTACAAATGCCTTTTAGATCAAAGGCCTTTTAATTAAAATTTTCAACTAAAACACTTGACTACTCAAAGTAAATTCTAACGAGAATAAACTAAGTAGTCTATGTTTCTGGTGTGTGTTGATGCGCGACCCTCTTTTCAAAGTTGGAGAAGCCTCTATATATATTGGAGAATGTGGCTCACCAACTCTTTGTGCTTCCGATGTGGGATTGATGCCTAATTTATTTATCAAACCAAACATTTATACTTTGTCATTTTCAAATGCATTTTCATCTCCAAACGATGTGGGATAAAGCTATTCCAAAGTTTAAGCTTAAATAAATATTAATTTTCTTAAAAATTAATATATGGTCCAAACAACATCTTTTGTTCATTTTTTGATATAAATAAATATGTTTGTTTATTAGTTTCATTAATATTTTGATTATTTATTTAATTGCTAGGAAAAATCTGTGAATCAAAATATGAAAAAAAAATTTAAAGTGTAAAGACTCTAAAATTACATCAAAGATAGAATGGGAAAAAAAGACTAAAGTTCAATTGTGGTTTTATTCATTTAGAGCTGTCAATTTATGTCATGACACTAAAATACAATTTGAAAACGACACAAAATTAGTAGGTGTAAGTTTAGCATAAACAAGTCGGATCAAAATAGGGTTGACTCGTTTAATAGTACTATTAAACGAGACGATATTATTGTAATTGTAATACTTTAAAAATATAAATTATATAATAAAAGTATACTTTCATTACATATATATTAACTTATTTATATATATATTTTATAAATGTTTATAAAAAACCAAAATGTTATTTTTCTCGTACCATTATTTATTCAGATATCAAGCAAACAAAAAAACCATATATTTTTTCTCATCCACACCTGCACACCTCACCTCCTCCAGATCCAGTCCTCCATCATTCGATTCGTTCCTCACTCATCTTCCTATCTCTATCGTTCCTCATTCATATTTTTCTCCTTGCTCAAAATTTGAAACTTTATCATCTTTCTCACTCAAATCATTTGATAAAGCTTGGCCAAAAAATGAACTCAGCTAGAAAATGAAGCAAAAATGACACGAACTCTGCTAGGAAATGAATCAAAGTGATAATGGCAAAGTGAAAATTTCTCAGCGCTTTTTCTCTTTTTTCTTTTCTCTTCCAGCTTTTCCTAAATCTCCATTTTTCTTTTTTATTTTTTTTTTCCACATTGAATTAAATTTTCTCTAGTTCCCAATTGGAAGAGGTGCTAATGGAATTGTTTGGTCAAAGTTTAATATTTTGAAAGCTTTTCTATTTTTGAGTTAATTCTTTTTATTGGTTATTTTTTAGTAAACTTATGGTTTTTCTTTTTTTTTTTTGGTTTTTACATTTGTCTTTTTATGCCACTTGCTCAATCTTTACAGGTATTTTCTAGTTTTTTCACTGAGTAAGAAAGATATCATATAGTGGTTTTGGTTATTGCAAAGTATAAAAGCCCAACTATGTTATTCTAATTTGATGCAATATTTTGCTCTCCAAGCGAATTAAAATTTAAGTTTACTAAATAGAAAATATGTATAGTATAGAAACTAAGAGTAGTAATGTGTTATTTGAGCTTATTTGTTGATAAAGTTTTTATTACTAACTTAAAGCTAAATGATGGTGTTAATAAGGATTTGGTTTTTATGTTTACTTTAGTTTGATTGTGAATAGGACAATTTCTTTTCAATTTATTAAACCATGATTGCCTCATCCAGCATATGCCTTTCTATATATTGTGATATCTAATTAGCACATCATAATGATTGTTGATAGGTTACTGTTCTCTTTCTATTCTCTCAATACCAGGTTTATATACCAAATGAGGTTTATTGGTTCATACTGATCTTTAATTTTTTTTAATATGCAATTAAACATGGATGAAATCTCAATAGATCTTGAATCTAATAATCTCGAGGATGAAGTTTCAATCGATTTAGAAGATGACACCATTGAGAAGGGATGAGGAATTTCAATTGACCATAAAATGTGTAAAAGAAGGCTTACCTCACAAGTTTGGTATACTTTTAACATGCTTTCAAAAGGTGCTGATGGTAAACAAATATGCAAGTACAAAGATTATGGGTCAATTTATCTATGTGAAAGTAAATATGGTTTTACGACGTCATATATAAAATCATTTCAGAAAAAGTACTCGAAATATAGATCAATTAATAATATCTCAAGATAAAGAAAGTATGTCATTGAATTCAACTAGGTTTGATTTTAAGCATTTTGGAGAATTGGTTGCTTCCGCTGTTATCATGCATGATTTTCCTTTCTAATTTTTTGAGTATGCTGGATTCAGAGCTATATTTTTAAATATTTATATCCAAATTTAAAACATGTGTCTAGAAATATTGTGAAGTTAGATATAATTAAAATGTATGTGAGAGAAAAAACAAGATTAAAACTAAGGTTATAAACAATTTCTGGTATAATTTGTTTAACATCCAACTTATGGACTTCTGCAATTATAATGGATATATTTGATTGATTGGTCATCTTATTGACAAAAATTGGGTCTTGCAAAAAAGAATACTGGATTTTTCTCATAGGTCATGACCACATACTAGTGTAGCATCGATGAGAAGATACATTCGTTGTTATGTCCATGGGGTATTGAAAAGAAAGTATTTTCTTTGACTTTAGACAATACTTCTTCAATGATGTATGTGTTGATATGTTGGTTATTCAATTGAAATTAAAGGGAGCAGTTAGTGGTAACAATTATTTTTTTTCACTTTCGATGTTGTGCTTATATCATCAACTTAGTAGTGCAAATGGGTTTGAAAGATATTGATGATGTGGTACAAAAAGTTAAAGAAACCATTAAATATGTGAGAGGGTTGCAATTAGAAAGAAAACGTTTTTGGAATGTGTTAAGATGATGTCTATGGATTCTAAGAGATGTTTGAGACAAGATATGCCAACAAGGTGGAACTCTACACTTAATACTTCATAGTGCATTGTTTTATCATCGTGCTTGTCATTCAGAATTAAGTGACTCGAGCTCTAAGTGTTGTCCTTCTAAGTTTGAAAAGGAAAAAGGTTGAAAAAATAAGTACATTTTTTAAGTTGTTTTATGGTGTTACTTGTATGTTTTATGGGACTGATCACCAAGTGCAAATTTGTATTTTCTCTTTGTTGTTGAATGCTATGCAACATTAAAAAAACAATGTAGAAAGTAAAGATGAGTACTTGAAAGTCAGACAAATCGAATGATAGAATTTGATAAGTATTGGTTAGAGTTCTCTTTTAAATTAGCTATTGCAGTGGTAGTAAATCCTCGCTACATGCTTTATTTTGTTGAATGGTGTTACAAAAAGATTTATGGAGTTAGTAACTTTGTTGTGTTCTTTTGTGCTAAAGATAAGTTGTTTTCCATATTTGATGTGTACAACCAAAACTCTACCTTTTCCTCCTCATCATCCATGCTTTCGTTTCATGAAGATCATATGGAAGATGATGATAGAAGCATGTTAAAGGTAAAAAATTCTTAATTTTGTGTTTTGATAGAGTTATAAGTTTACATATTATATTTTCCTTATCAAATGCTTAAAGTTTATTATTTTCTTAATTTTTTGTGAAAGTTTATATATCTATTTATCTTGTTTATTTATCTATTTATCTTTTGATAAAATTGGAGTTCAATAGTTGTGGAGATGAGTTTAGTGGAAAAGCAAAAAAATCACAACTTCAACTTTATTTGGAAGAACCAAGGATGGACATAAATGTTAAATCGAATGTTCTTGATCAGTGGAAATTAAATCAAGTATCATATGTTGGACTTGCTTCAATGGCTCGTGATCTTTTGAATATTCCTATAGCTATTGTGGCATTAGAATATGCATTTAGTACAAGTTGGCAAATGTTGAATCAATTTCAAAGTGCACTTAAATCAAGCACAGTTGAGGCAATTATTTGTAATAGACATTAAAGCTGAAAATTTAGGTCATGACATGACAACACGACTCGAAGTTAACGGGTTTGAGTTGAGCATAAACGGGTTCAGATCAAATTAGGTTGACATGTTTAACACGATTATTAAATGAGTCATTTTTGGGTCAACCGTAATCGTCATTTTTTGGTAGTTAATTACGGTTTTGCCACTGCTTCTTCAGTTTTTCTGTTTAATTACGATTTTGCCACTGTTTCTTCATTTTTCATCACTTTAAGCTCAAATCCACCTAAAACATAGAAAAATATAAATTAATCCATTTTAAGTGAATAAAACATGCTCAAATCAAGTATTAAGGTATATAAAATATATATAAATTGCATCCCATCAAATACCCCCACACTTAATCTTTGCACGTCCCGGGCAAATCATAAAATATTATATTTCAAGAAAAACTAAATCAATCAAGTAATGAAATATTATAGACAGAGACAACCAAAAATTCAACAACTAGCACACCATAGCCATATGAATCCAACAATCTTCAGCCTTACCAGCAACCAACTTAATTAAAGCTCAATTCAAACTAGCTCGGCAAATAACTCACTGAATTCTCTCTAATCACTCAAGTGTTTAAAAGGTTCAAAATATTCTCTCGAATTCAATGAAAAACTTGCTCTATCATAAGCTTGCTTATCAATCTAGTCTCCACCACCTAGCATACAATTAAGCACAAATCCGAAGGTCTTTTAAAAGGTTGTAAAATGGCTTAGGTAAAGGTAAAGTATAAAAGAAAAATCATAAGAAAAACAATGGGTTAACATCCAAAATCCAACAGAGCATTTAAGATATGATCTCACTAATACCCATTAGTAATTTTCAACTATTTTCTTTCTCCTCTAAACTTATCACATTTAGCCCAATTCTCATGCTTTTACACAAAAACAAATAATATTTGATGGGATGCAATTTATATATATTTTATATACCTTAATGCTTGATTTGAGCATGTTTTATTCACTTAAAATGGATTAATTTATATTTTTCTATGTTTTAGGTGGATTTGAGCTTAAAGTGATGAAAAATGAAGAAACAGTGGCAAAATCGTAATTAAACAGAAAAAACTGAAGAAGCAGTGGCAAAACCGTAATTAACTGGACGTTGGCAGCAAGGCAGTGCAGCCCAGGTGCAGTGCCCAGGCACCTGGCCAGGCGCCTGGATGGGCGCGAAGTTGGTCCTTTTAGTCACGTTTTTGTTTGTTTTGTAGCCCTAGGTTTTTAGTTTAAATAGGTTTAAGTTATCTTGCCATAGGATAGCCTTTTTTAGAGCAAAAACAACAAAGAATTGAGATTTCTAACAACTATGAGTAGCTAAATCTCTCTCTTGGTAAGAGTATTGTTCATTGCTAAAGTATAAGGTGTGAGACTTGGTTTATAAGTTTTAATTCAATTATAATTATTCAATTTGTGTTCTTCCAATTTATTTGTTTATTATTCAATTCTCTTTTGATTATAATTTGGATCCGTTATAATTATTTGTGGATTGGGTATTTGCTAATTAGGAATTCAATCGTATTGAATGTTCTATGTTTAGTAGCACTTTGATTTTAATAATTGCATGCTACGCTTTTGTTAATTTCTTAGGAGAATGCATAATAGATTAAAGTTTTACAACATTTGTAGGACTTATTTATTGTTGGTTGCTATTGTTCTTAATGCTGTTCTGATTTAATTTAGATCACGTTGGTTTAGATATTTCAGAATTAGGATTAATTTACGATCGTATCTGAATTAATTAATTGTGAGAGTTAGAATAAAATTGGCCGTGCTATTTTATTCAATCCAACATTGAATGATTATTTTTGGATATATTTTTGTCTGTGATCACCTGTTCTTTAGCAATTGAAGATACTCTGACCCAAAGTTTTCTCCTATTGTTATTTTCGGTATTTATTAAATTGTTTTCTTTAATAATTGAACTTTCCAACATAAAATCCCCCTTTTGTCTTTTTAATTTTACTTTAATTGGAATAGATTGAGTTTGATTATCAGTCTCTGTGGAATCGACCTGAACTTACCGCTACTATGGTAGTGTTTGAATTCAGTAATTAATTTTGGTGTTAACGACACGCATCAAATTTTGGCGCCGTTGCCGGGGACTGTGTGTCAATTTCTTTCTATTCTAAGTTTAGTGTTAGTTTGCTTTGAGATTTTGTTGTTTCAGGTGCATGACTAGAGTATAAAAAGAAGGAGATATGAGCTTAGACAGTGATTCTGAATTTGACGAGATGGCAGCCCCTGCTAACAACAACAGACCTCAAACTTTAAAGGAGTTGGCTGCTCCAAATTTAAATTCTCAGCCTCTTTGCATTGAATTTTTTGAAGTGCAAGCTTCATTTGAATTAAAGTCTGGATTAATACACTTACTCCCAACTTTCTTTGGTCTTGCAGGTGAAGATCCTCATAAACATTTGAAGGAGTTTCATGTAGTGTGCTCAGGGATGAAGCCGCATGGTGTAACTGAAGAACAAATTAAGTTGCGAGCTTTTCCCTTCTCACTTAAAGATGCAGCTAAAGATTGGCTATACTACCTTCCTTCCGGTTCTATCAATTCTTGGAATGAGATGAAGCGATTATGTTTAGAGAAGTATTTTCCTTCTTCAAGAGCTGCCAATATAAGGAAAGAGATTTGTGGCATCCGACAACATGATTGTGAATCGCTATATGAGTATTGGGAGCGATTTAACCAATTGTGTGCTAGTTGCCCTCACCATCAAATTAGCGAGCAACTCCTTATCCTATATTTTTATGAAGGCATGTTACCCATGGAAAGGAGTATGGTGGATGTAGCAAGTGGAGGTGCTTTAGTTGAAAAGACTCCAGAAGAAGCCAGACGCCTCATATCTACTATGGCTGCTAATTCACAGCAGTTTGGCTCACGATCTAACCCTCCAGCTAGAAAAGTTTATGAGGTAAGTACTTCTAACCTTGAGCGCCAGATTTCTGACTTAACCTCTTTAGTTCGACAATTGGCTGTAGGGAATGCTCATGCTACCAAGGCTTGTGGGATTTGCTTTGTTGCGGGTCATGCTACGGATTCATGTCCCACTCTACGTGAAGATGAGACCATTCAGCAAGCAAATGTAGTTGGTGGATTTCTGGGACAACCACAACACAAATATGATCTTTTTTCTAATTCTTACAATCCTGGATGGAAGGATCATCCTAATTTGAGTTATGGAAATAACCCCGGACAAAACCGTTACCAACAACTGTATCAAGCAAGACCACCACCTGCAGAACCTCCTAAATCAGGTATGTCATTGGAAGATATAGTGAAAGCTTTAGCCACTAACACTCAACAATGGCAACAGGATGCTGCAAAGAGATTTCAGCATTTGGAGAATCAAATGAGCCAAATAGCAACTGCTGTGGACAAGCTTCAAACAAATCAGTCTGGACAATTGCTATCACAACCAATCAATCCACGAGAGAAAGTTAAAGCCATTACCTTAAGAAGTGGAAAATAAGTGGACAATTCCAAGAAATACAATCCGGACACTAAAAAGAAGCATCAAGTGGAAGAAAAAATTAAAGTTGAAGCATCACCTAAGGTAAACTCTAAATCTCTAAATATTTCTTCTAACAATTACATTGCTGCTCCCTTTCCTAGTAGATTGAACAAGGGCAAAAAAGATGAGCAAGAACAAGAGATATTGGACACTTTTAGGAAGGTGGAAATCAATATCCCACTGATTGATGCAATTAGACAAATCCCTCGGTATGCAAAATTCCTTAAAGAATTATGCACCAAGAAGAAAAAGTTGAGAGGGAATGAAATGGTAAGTGTAGGTGAGAACGTGTCTGCTATTTTGCAAAGGAAGCTACCTCCAAAATGTAAAGATCCAGGTACGTTTACTATACCATGTGTGATTGGAAATTCTAAAATAGAACGTGCCATGCTAGATTTAGGAGCTTCCATTAATGTGATGCCTAAATCAATGTATGATTCTTTACAATTGGGCTCTCTAAAAGATACAAGAGTTATCATACAGTTAGCAGATAGGTCTAATGCCTACCCGATAGGGGTAGTTGAAGATGTTTTGGTGCAGGTTAATGGGATGGTTTTTCCAGCGGATTTCTATGTTTTGGACATGGCGGATGATGCATCTTTAAATCCAACACCAATCATTTTAGGCAGACCATTTTTGAAGACTGCTCGAGCAAAAATTGATGTTCATGAAGGAGCACTAACCTTAGAATTCGATGGAGAAGTGAAGACATTCACAATATTTGATGGGGAGTCCATTACTTGAGGAATTCAAAGATTTCTTAAAAAAAAAAATATTAACAGTGAAATCGCAGCACCAGGCGCCTGGGCTGGGGCCTGGGAAGGCGCCTGGAAGGCTCTGCCTGTGGCTGCGCGAAAAAAAAAAAAAAAAAAAAAAAAAAAAAAAAAAAAACTTATCACACTAGTAGATTGGCTTGTCCCTGTGCATAATGTGGACTTCGCTTCTTCAGGGGAGTATTACTTTTCTCTTTATATATTTTATGCATTTTATGCACATTGGGGACAATGTGATTTAAGTGTGGGGGGGTAATTTATGGTTATTTAGTTTATTTGTTATTTAGTTAGGTTAGTTATTTTGTTTTATTCGTATTTTGTTTTGCTTTTTAGTTTACTTTTTATTTGCATTTCTGGGCTGAGATTGAGATTAGTGAACATATATTTCGCTGCTTTGTTTATTTTTTGATGTTTCTCATTGCTTTGAGTCATGAAAGTATTATTATTATAGATGGAGACTTAGATAAAATGAAGTAAATAACATGTTTAGCTAAGTGAATTTAGCAATTTAAAGTCTGTTTTAGCAACCATTTGAATTGGGTTAAATGAAAACTAGTCTCGGTAAATTAAAACTTAAGTGAGCTTTTGAGCCTTGAAGTTGAATTAATCACTTCTTTTAATCATTTTTGTGAGTGATATTCATGTATGAATTTGTATCTTTAGAACTTGCTTTGACATGCTTATTGATATTGCATTGCTACATTTTTGCATTAAAATGATGAAGGCATTTTATTTTATTTTAGCCACTTAGCCTAAAAAAAGCCAACCTTTATGTTTATCATTGTTTAATCCCTTTGAGCTTTTATGATCTTTTTCTTTGATCTTTAGCCTACATTACAAACCTTGCACTTGATTTTTGACTACTTTTTCCTATCCTAAGTCTAATTGAGCATTTGGGATGTGTGATGGTGAATTTTGTGGGTTGTTTGGAGCAAAAAGATTGTTTTGATTAAGTGTGGGGGTGATCATACTTATGATGGTTGGTATGAGTGAATTGTATAAAGTGGTTGAAGAAAAATCTTTGGAATTCTCATGCTTTGGTGTGTTTGTTGAAAACAAGAAAAGAAAAGAAAAAACAGTAGTATAAAGAGTCCTTGAAAGAAAAAGAAAAAAGATAAATAGTGAGAAATATTTGTTTTTGTGTAAAAGCATGAGAATTGGGCTAAATGTGATAAGTTTAGAGGAGGAAGAAAATAGTTGAAAATTACTGATGGGTATTAGTGAGATCATATCTTAAATGCTCTGTTGGATTTTGGATGTTAACCCATTGTTTTTCTTATGATTTTTCTTTTCTACTTTACCTTTACCTAAGCCATTTTACAACCTTTTAAAAGACCTTCGGATTTGTGATTAATTGTATGCTAGGTGGTGGAGACTAGATTGATAAGAAAGCTTATGATAGAGCAAGTTTTTCATTGAATTCGAGAGAATATTTTGAACCTTTTAAACACTTGAGTGATTAGAGAGAATTCAGTGAGTTATTTGCCGAGCTAGTTTGAATTGAGCTTTAATTAAGTTGGTTGCTGGTAAGGCTGAAGATTGTTGGATTCATATGGCTATGGTGTGCTAGTTGTTGAATTTTTGGTTGTCTCTGTCTATAATATTTCATTACTTGATTGATTTAGTTTTTCTTGAAATATAATATTTTATGATTTGCCTGGGACGTGCAAAGATTAAGTGTGGGGGTATTTGATGGGATGCAATTTATATATATTTATATACCTTAATACTTGATTTGAGCATGTTTTATTCACTTAAAACGGATTAATTTATATTTTTCTATGTTTAGGTGGATTTGAGCTTAAAGTGATGAAAAATGAAGAAACAGTGGCAAAATCATAATTAAACAGAAAAACTGAAGAAGCAGTGGCAAAACCGTAATTAACTGGATGTTGGCAGCAAGGCAGTGCAGCCCAGGTGCAGTGCCCAAGCACCTGGCCAGGCGTCTGGATTGGCGCGAAGTTGGTCCTTTTAGTCACGTTTTTGTGTGTTTTGTAGCCCTAGGTTTTTAGTTTAAATAGGTTTAAGTTATCTTGCCTAGGATAGCCGTTTTTAGAGCAAAAACAACAAAGAATTGAGATTTCTAACAACTATGAGTAGCTAAATCTCTCTCTTGGTAAGAGTATTGTTCATTGCTAAAGTATAAGGTGTGAGACTTGGTTTATAAGTTTTAATTCAATTATAATTATTCAATTTGTGTTCTTCCAATTTATTTGTTTATTATTCAATTCTCTTTTGATTATAATTTGGATCCGTTATAATTATTTGTGGATTGGGTATTTGCTAATTAGGAATTCAATCGTATTGAATGTTCTATGTTTAGTAGCACTTTGATTTTAATAATTGCATGCTACGCTTTTGTTAATTTCTTAGGAGAATGCATAATAGATTAAAGTTTTACAACGTTTGTAGGACTTGTTTATTGTTGGTTGCTATTGTTCTTAACGCTGTTCTGATTTAATTTAGATCACGTTGGTTTAGATATTTCAGAATTAGGATTAATTTACGATCGTATCTGAATTAATTAATTGTGAGAGTTAGAATAAAATTGGCCGTGCTATTTTATTCAATCCAACATTGAATGATTATTTTTGGATATATTTTTGTCTGTGATCACCTGTTCTTTAGCAATTGAAGATACTCTGACCCAAGGTTTTCTCCTATTGTTATTTTCGGTATTTATTAAATTGTTTTCTTTAATAATTGAACTTTCCAACATAAAATCTCCCTTTTGTCTTTTTAATTTTACTTTAATTGGAATAGATTGAGTTTGATTATCAGTCTCTGTGGAATCGACCTGAACTTACCGCTACTACGGTAGTGTTTGAATTCAGTAATTAATTTTGGTGTTAACGACACGCATCAAATTTTGCCACTACTTCTTTAGTTTTTCCCAAAATTTAATGCGTGTCGTAAACACCAAAATTAATTACTGAATTCAAACACTACCGTAGTAGCGGTAAGTTTAGGTCGATTCCATAGAGACTGATAATCAAACTCAATCTATTCCAATTAAAGTAAAATTAAAAAGACAAAAGGGGGATTTTATGTTGGAAAGTTCAATTATTAAAGAAAACGATTTAATAAATACCGAAAATAACAATAGGAGAAAACCTTGGGTCAGAGTATCTTTAATTGCTAAAGAACAGGTGATCACAGACAAAAATATATCCAAAAAATAATCATTCAATGTTGGATTGAATAAAATAGCACGGCCAATTTTATTATAACTCTCACAAATAATTAATTCAGATACGATCGTAAATTAATCCTAATTCTGAAATATCTAAACCAACGTGATCTAAATTAAATCAGAACAGCATTAAGAACAATAGCAACCAACAATAAACAAGTCCTACAAACGTTGTAAAACTTTAATCTATTATGCATTCTCCTAAGAAATTAAAAAAAGCGTAGCATGCAATTATTAAAATCAAAGTGCTATTAAACATAGAATATTCAATACGATTGAATTCTTAATTAGCAAATACCCAATCCACAAATAATTATAACGGATCCAAATTATAATCAAAGAGAATTGAATAATAAACAAATAAATTGGAAGAACACAAATTGAATAATTATAATTGAATTAAAACTTATAAACAATGTCTCACACCTTATACTTTAGCAATGAACAATACTCTTTCCCAAGAGAGAGATTTAGCTACTCATAATTGTTAGAAAACTCTCTCTTTTTGTTGTTTTTGCTCTAAAAACGGCTGTCCTATTACAAGATAACTTAAACCTATTTAAACTAAAAACCTAGGGCTACAAAACACACAAAAACGCGTCTAAACGGACCAAAATTGCGCCAGCCCAGGCGCCTGGGCTGCGCACCTGGGAACGCGCCTGGGCTGCTCTGTCTCGCTGCTTCGCAGCAGCTAAAACCACCGGCCAGGCGCCTGGGTTAGAGCCTGGACTAATCTGTCTGCATTCTTTTAATTACAGTTTTGCCATTTTTCTTCAAATTCTTTTCCTTGATGTCAAAATCACCTAAAATATAGAAAAATATATATTAATCTATTTTAAATGAATAAAACATGCTTAATTTAAGTATCAAGGTATATAAAATATAAATAAATTATGATCTATCAAATACCCCCACACTTAAGCTTTGCACGTCTCGAGCAAATTGTGAAATCAAAAATATTTTCCAAATCAATTAAACACTCTAATATTTATAAACAGAGACATACTCAACTCAACAATTAGCATATCAAAACCAAATGAATCCAACAATCTTTAACCTTACTAACAATCACCGCAATTAAGCTCAATTTAAACGAATTCGGCAATCAACTCACGAATTCCTCTCTAATCACTCAAGTGTTTAAATGGTTGAAACTATTCACTCAAATTCAATGAAAAAGCTCGTTCTATCATAAGCTTTCTTATCAATCTCATCTCCACCACCCAGCATACACTTAAGCAAAAATCTGAAGGTCTTTCAAAAGGTTATATTGTGGCTTAGGTAACGGCATGTCAAAGAAAGAAAAACATAAAGAATCAAAGGGTTGATATCTAAAGTCCGAATGAGCATTCAAAATATGATCTTGTAAGTACCCACAAGTCCAAATTATATCATTTCTCCTCTAAACTCGTCATAATTAGCCCACTTTTCATGCTTCGATACAAAAGCAAAATATATATATATTTTTTTTCTTTTGCTGTGTTTTTTTTTTCTTCTTTCTTTTCTTTTTCTTTCTTTCACAAATTCTTTCCACTGCTATTCTTGTTCCCTTTTTTTTTTTCTTTTTTCAAACAAACACATCACAACAAGAGAGCTTTAAAGATTCCGCTTCAACCATTTAACACCATCTACTCAGACCAACCATCATAAATATGGTCATCCCCGCACTTAGCCACAACGATCTTTTTGTTTCAACAACTTTCAAAACTCACCATTACACATTTCAAATGCTCAATTAGACTTAGGATAGGAAAAAGTAGTCAAAAATTAAGTCAAAGGCTTGTAATGGAGGCTAAAGAACAACAAAAAAAAATCATTAAAGCTCAAAGGGGTTAAACGATGATAAGTGTAAATGTTGGCTTTTTAGGCTAAATGGTTAAAACAGTAAAAATTGCCTTCATCATTCTAATGCAAAAATGCAGCACTGTGATCTCAATAAGTATGTCAAAGCAAGTTCTAAAGATACAAACTCAAACATGAAAACCACTCACAAAAAATGATTGAAGGAAATAATTACTTCAAATTAAAGGTTCAAAAGCTCACTTAAGTACGACATTGCCGAAATTAGCTTTCATTTTGCCTAATTTCAATGATTACCAAAGTAGACTTCAGATTGTTAAACTCACTTAACTAGCCATGCTATTCGCTTCATTGTATCTAAATCTCTATTCATAATATTGAAATTAGCAGAATTCATAGTGATTAACAGCGATAACTAAAACAACAGCAGTCACAAATCTCAGTCCAAAAACACACAAATTAAGACACAAAATAACATAATAATAAAAATAAGTAACTAACCTAACAAAGCAACAAAAATAAAACTGAAATATCTAATGACCCCCCCACACTTAAAGCTTACATTGCCCTCAATGTACAGTAAAATAAACAAAAAGAAATGAGGAGGTAAGAGATAACATCCCTGAGGTGCAGCCACTCTATGGAGATGGTCGTGTAGAAGGATCCACAGCATCCCAAATCCGTTGAAGTTGTTCATTCTGCTGCTGCAATTGAGTTTCCATTGTGGTTTGCCTCGTAACCACACCAGCACACATAGCCTCAAGGCGCTGAAGAGACTCTTGAATAGAGAAATCCGAAGAAGGAGGGCCCTCAATACCCAGCAGCGGAGGCATCTCACTGTGACCCGCAACAGGCTCAGATATCTCGCCAAAAGCTGTAGTATTGGCAGTAGAAGAACTGCCTGGTTGTGTCCATACTCCTCTTACCTTAACAAACTGGTGACGTCGCAGAGTAGCCTCAGTAATTACATCGACAGTCTTAGTCATACGCACATCCTCGCCAGATAGATCCACTTCAAAATGTTCAAAGACCTTAGTTAGCAAAAGTGGATATGGCAAAGACTTATCTGGGCGGTGAAGTCGAACCGTTTGCCTCATCTGACTAAGAATAATGGAAGCAAGAGGAAGACCGGGAAAACCTTGGAGCCCATGAAGCATCTTGTCCAAGAAATAAATGTCTGCCAAGCTAACCTCATTCAAACTGCTCGCCCAGGGAAGAACATTAGCACTATATAAATAGACTAACTCCCGCTGACGAATTGGCAAAGTGGTAGTGCTATAAACCGAGGCTTGATATTTGCTAGGGTCTTTGGATGGACGAAGAATTGGCCAGCATGCCAAACGATCTGCAGCTTCATGTAACCGAAAGTGAGGATCAGCTGGGACACGATCTTTGACCATTAGAAAATCTGGTCCCTCATCATGCACCTCCAAAATAGAGGCAAGAATGGCCCTAGTAAGGTGGATATGGTGCCCCTTTACATAAGATGTAACGGTTTGAGTGACAGGATTGTCTTTGCCTTCTATATTGGCGTAAAACTCCAATACTAACTGCGGATAGTAGGCCCCGGACAATTGAAGCACACCACACCACCCGATTGAGTCAAAAGCATCAGTCAAATGGAACAAAGAATCAATTGGTGCTGAAACTGATTTTTCCACGACAAGAGAATTAGATCTCCTTGCTGCACACCATTGAGCATTAGCGTGGGAAGTAAAACGCAATGCTTCAGAATCACTTAGAGGAGGGACCTAAACACCCGGTCACCGTGAGGAGCCCCTAGCTGAAGAGGGAGATGTGTGCCGGGACGTAGCTCGAGAGGAAGCACGAGTACGAGTGGTACGGGTAGGAGGAGCAGACTCATGAGTAACAACATGAGATTGTCTTGTGTGTACCATTAGTGTCAATAACCTAAAGACATATATGCAAGTACATCCAAGAACACAGATATGAATACCACAACTTCCACCACCCACAGACTAACCCGGCAACATGGAATATGAACATAACTGATATGGCAGCAAAATAGGAATACCATACAATGTATGGAAAGATTTAGAATATGAGGTACACATCAATAGCATCTTCAACTATATGTAAGTGCAAAGATTGAGATTTAATATGGCATAACACAACTCATAGTGTTTAAAATAAGATAATATGGATTGTAAAATCTGCCATAAAATGCCATTAAACAATCACAAGTGCTGCAACCCAATAACCAGCATGAACATGCATTCACAACTTATCAAATAATCAGCAGCCCAGAATTGTATTCCAAAGTGCAATAAAGTAACAAAAATTCAAATGCCATAAAATGCCATTAAATAAACACAAGTGTTGCAAACCAATAACCAGCATGAACGTTCATTCACAACTTATCAAATAACCAGCCTAGAATTGTATTTCCAAAGTGCAATAAAGTAACAACAATTCAGAACTAGCAAAGAAGAGAATGATTTGATGATACCAGAATTGTTACCCAGTGGTCAGAGAGGAACGGCGACGGCAAAAAAAAAACAACCGGAGGATAGTGGCAGTGGTCGGCGTTGCTTTGAGGTTGTCGGTGCTGTCTGGGTGATGGGAATGGCTGACCGGCGGTGGTGAAGGAACTGACCAGGAGTGGAGGAGGAACTGACAAGGGAAGGAGTGGAGGCAGAGCTGCAATGGAGGTGTATCGGTGGGTGACACTAGGTGGAAGGAGGAAGGAAAGTTGGGTAATTTAGGGTTTGAAATTGGGAAAATTGGGGTGGGAGTTCGGGTGGTTGAACTAGAGTTTGGGTTTGGGTCAGGCAGAATTGTTTTTTTTTTTTTTTTTTTTTTCCGCGGCCCAGCAGGCAGAGCCTGCCAGGCGCCATCCCAGGCGCCTGGTGCTGCGATTCAATTTTTCTTTTTTCTTTTTTTGTAATCTCGCAGCCCAGCAAGCAAAGCTTGCCAGGCGCATGCCCAGGCGCCTGGTGCTGCATTTTTTAAAAAAAAAAAAAAAAACCTGCAATCAAAACACATAACAAGTAACATTAGACATAAATCCAAGTAACAAAAATAAAAGAAAACTGCAGAAAGCACAAACATTTGTGGGTTGCCTCCCACATAGCGCTTTTGTTTAATGTCGTTAGCTCGACAATGCTGTGCGCTACACCATATCAGATGCATTTTGCTCAAACTCCTTTTTGATCATGAGATTATGGCCAATTGGACTTCTTCCACCACTTGTTCTGTAAATCCTTCACAAAATGGTTTTAAGCGATGGCCATTGACTTTAAACATTTGGTTGGTCTCCGAACTCTTGATCTCTACTGTACCATAAGGAAAAATATTAGTAATCACAAAAGGACCAATCCAACGGGATTTCAACTTACCTGGCATTAGCTTTAATTTAGAATTGTAGAGTAACACCTTCTGTCCTATCTCAAAGTTTTTTCGTAACAAGAGCTTATCATGAAAAACTTTCACCTTCTCTTTATAAATTTTGGAATTTTCATAGGCCTCACGACGGATCTCTTCTAATTCTTGTAGCTGTAACTTCCGGTGCTCACCAACTTTGTCAGAATCCATGTTGCTTTGGCGGACTGCCCAGTATGCTTTATGCTCAATTTCTACTGGAAGATGGCACGGTTTCCCAAATATCAACCGATAATGAGACATCCCAATGGGTGTTTTATATGCAGTTCGATATGCCCAAAGTGCATCGTCCAAGTGCAAGCTCCAATCTTTGCGATTTGGATTCACCATTTTTTCTAAAATGGATTTAACTTCACGGTTTGAGACCTCAGCTTGACCGTTGGTTTGTGGATGATAGGCAGTAGAAGCTCTATGTATCACTCCATATTTGCGTAGTAACACTTCCACCACTCTATTGCAGAAATGCGTACCACGGTCACTGATTAGAGCTTTTGGAACGCCAAAGCTATTGAAAATGTTAGATCAAAGAAACCCTACAACAACTTTAGAATCATTAGTCCGGGAGGGTATGGCTTCCACCCACTTCGAAACATAATCAACAGCGAGTAAGATGTATAAATAACCATGAGATGAAGGAAAAGGTCCCATAAAGTCGATGCCCCAAACATCAAAAATTTCACAAACAAGAATTGGAAATTAGGGCATCTCATGCCTACGGTTAAGACTTCCAGTTCTATGACATTTTTCACAACATTTACAAAAAACATGGGCATCACAAAACAATGTAGGCCAATAAAAACCACTGTCCAAAACCTTTCTAGTAGTACGTTTAGGACTAAAATGACCACCGCATGCATATTGATGACAAAATGTAAGCACAAATTGAATTTCAGAGTCAGGTATGCAACGTTTAATAATTTGATCGGAGCAATTTTTCCATAAGTATGGATCATCCCATATATAATATTTCGCTTCACTCTTTAATTTATCCCTATTTGCTGTATTAAACCCTTTAGGCACAATTCCAGTAACTAAATAATTAACTAGATCAGCATACCATGGAATTATCCTTTGCGAAACATAAAGATGCTCATCGGGAAAAAATTCGCTCAAAGGTAGAGGCTCTTCTTCACGCACCAATCTGCTGAGGTGATCAGCTACAAGATTTTCCGCTCCTTTTTTATCTTTGATTGCCAAATCAAATTCTTGCAATAAAAGGATCCAGCGAATGATTCATGGCTTAGCTTCTTTCTTGGATAATAGATACTTCAAAGCTACATGATCAGAGAAAACAATTACTTTAGTACCAAGTAAATAAGATCGAAACTTGTCTAATGCAAAAACTACAGCTAGGAGCTTCTTTTCAGTGGTAGTATAATTGCATTGAGCGTCATTTAATGTCCGCGAGGCATAGTAAATCACATAAGTGTGATTTTCATTCCTTTGACCAAGAACAGCTCCAACGGCAAAGTTACTCGCATCACACATAATTTCGAATGGAATATCCCAATTCGGTGGTTGAATGATTGGAGTTGTGGTGAGCGCAGCTTGAAGCTTTTCAAAGGCCTCCTTGCACTGCTGGTCAAAATGGAAAACCACATCCTTTTGTAAAAGCTTAGACAAAGGCAAGGCTATCTTTGAGAATTCTTTAATAAACCTTCGGTAAAAACCTGCATGACCAAGAAAAGAACGCACTTCCCGCACACTTTTGGGATAAGGTAAACTCATAATTATATCCACTTTAGCTTTATCTACTTCTATCCCAGTACCCGAAATAACATGCCCAAGAACAATACCCTTATCAACCATAAAGTGACATTTTTCAAAATTTAATACTAAATTAGTTTCAATGCAACGTTTCAGGACACATGTTAAATTAGCTAAGCATGCATCAAAAGAATCACCATAAACAGTAAAGTCATCCATGAAAACTTCAATGCATTTTTCAATATGTTCAGAAAAAATACTCATCATGCATCTCTGAAAGGTTGCTGGGGCATTGCAGAGTCCAAAAGGCATCCTCCGGTAAGCAAATGTACCAAAGGGACATGTGAATGTTGTTTTCTCTTGGTCCTCTGGAGCAATCACAATTTGATTGTAACCTGAATAACCATCAAGAAAACAATAGTGAGTTTTACCTGCCAAACGTTCTAACATTTGACCGATGAAGGGAAGAGGGAAATGATCTTTTCTTGTGGCCATGTTCAATTTTTGATAATCAATGCACACACGCCATCCATTTTGCACTCTAGTTGGGATGAGCTCATTATCCTGATTTTTCACCACTGTGATACCAGTCTTCTTTGGTACCACTTGGACTGGACTCACCCACTTGCTATCTGAGATAGGGTAAATAATGCCTACAGAAAGCAGCTTCAGGATGTCTTTCTTCACTACTTCCATCATGGATGGGTTGAGCCTCCTTTGAGCTTCACGACTGGGTTTAGCGTCATCCTCCAATAAAATCCGGTGCATACATAATGAAGGGCTGATGCCTTTGATGTCTGCTATGGCCCACCCGATTGCAGTCTTGTATTCTCTAAGCACTCGGAGCAACTTTTCTTCTTGAAGCGAAGTCAAAACATTTGCTATGATCACAGGTAAGGTCTTAGTATCTCCCAAATATGCATACTGCAAGTGGTCCTGTAAAGGTTTCAATTCCAAAGCTGGAGCCTGCATCACAGAAGGAAACAAATTGTTGTTAGGAGTATTTAATTCAATCTGAGAAAGGACATACCTGATAGGTGCTAGCGGCAATGATTGCAATGTCATCACAGTGTCTATGATTTCTTCTTTTAATGGCCTTTTATCTTGCAAATCATCATATGTCAACCCTTATTGAAGCACAACCTCTAATTCGTCTTTGTCATCCATTTCAAACATTTCCTGCACTAAGTCATCAATTATATCTATACCAAAACACGAGGGAGTTTCAGCAGGATACCTCATTGCGTCAAAGAGATTAAATGTAATTAGATCCCCATCAAATTCCATAGTTAGAGTCTCCTCGTGTACATCAATTCTAGTGCGGGCAGTTTTCAAAAATGGTCGCCCAAGAATAATGGAAGCTGAATTTGGTGATGTGTCATTCTCCATGTTAAGGATATAAAAATCTGGTGGAAAAACCATTCCATTCACCTGCACCAAAACATCTTCCACTACCCCTTCAGGATAGGCATTAGATCTGTCCGCTAGTTGGATAATAACTCGAGTTTCTTTCAAGGGACCCAATTTTAAATTTGCATACAAAGATTGGGGCATTACATTTATAGAAGCTCCTAAGTCTAGCAAAGCACGCTCAACCTTAGTATTTCCAATTATGCAAGGTATAGTGAACGTACCTGGGTCTTTACATTTTTGTGGTAGTTTTCTCTGCAAAATTGCTGAGACATTCTCACCTACCTTAATCTTTTCATCTCCTCTTAGTTTCCTTTTGTTGGTGCATAGCTCTTTGAGAAACTTAGCATACCGAGGAATTTGTCTAATGGCATCAATTAGTGGAATATTTACCTCCACCTTCCTGAAAGTGTCCAATATCTCTTTTTCTTGCTCATTTTTTTTACCCTTGGTCAATCTGCTAGGAAAGGGCGCAACAATTGAATTGTTAGAAGAAATATCAAAAGATTTTGAGTTTACCTTAGTTGATGCTTCAACTGTAATTTCTTCTTCCACTTGATGCTTCTTTTTAGTGTTTGGAGTGTCCTTCTTGGAATTGTCCACTTCTTTCCCATTTCTTAAGGTGATGGCTTTAGCTTCCTCTCGTGGATTAATTGGTTGGGATGGCAATTGTCCAGATTGATTTGTTTGAATCTTCCCCACAGCAGTTGCTATTTGGCTCATTTGAGTCTCCAAATTCTGAAACCTCTTTGCGGCGTCCTGTTGCCATTGTTGAGTGTTAGTGGCTAAAGCTTTCACGATATCTTCCATGGACATACCTGATTTAGGAGATTCTGCTGGTGGTGGTCTTGGTTGATACTGTTGTTGGTAACGGTTTTGTCCTGAGTTGTTACCATAACGCAAATTAGGATGATCCCTCCATCCAGGATTGTACGTGTTTGAAAATGGATCATATTTGCGTTGTGTTTGTCCTGAAAAACCACCAACCATATTTGCTTGTTGAACAGTTTCATCATCTTGAAGAGTTGGGCATGAATCTGTAGGATGACCCACAACTGAACAAATTCCGTAGACCACAGCAGCTTGAGCTTGACCTACAGCCAACTGTCAAACTAATGATGTTAAGTCAGAAATTTGTTGCTCAATATTAGAAGTACTTACCTCATTAACTTTTTTGAACTGTTGGGTAGATCTTGAGCCAAACTGTTGAGTGTTTGCAGCCATAGTAGATATGAGACGTTTTGCTTCTGCCGGAGTTTTATCAACTAAAGCACCTCCGCTTGCTGCATCCACCATACTCCGTTCCATAGGTGACATTCCTTCATAAAAATACTGGATGAGGAGTTGTTCGCTGATTTGATGGTGAGGGCAACTTGAACATAACTTTTTGTAACGCTCCCAATATTCATATAATAATTCACCATCAAATTGTCGAATGCCACATATCTCTTTTCTGATGCTAGCAGCTCTAGAAGCCAGAAAATATTTTTCTAAAAATATCCGCTTCATGTCATTCCACGAATTAATAGATCCTGAAGGAAGGTAATATAACCAATCCTTTGCTGCATCTTTGAGTGAAAAAGGAAATGCTCTCATCTTGATTTGTTCTTCAGTTACACCATGAGGCTTCATCCCAGAACAAACCACATGAAACTCTTTCAGATGCTTGTGCGGAGCTTCACCTGCTTTGCCATAAAAAGAAGGGAGTAAATGAATTAGTCCAGATTTTAATTCAAATGTGGCTTGAACTTCAGGAAATTCAATGCATAAAGGTTGAGAATTCAAATCTGGAGCGGCCAACTCCTTTAAAGTGAGAGGTCTATTGTTGTTAGTAGGAGCTGCAATCTCCTCAAACTCAGAATCACTGTCAGCACTTAAATCCAGAGCTAGATAAGGGTCAGATGAAGTAGTAGCACTCTCTACCGCCTTTCTCTTAGCTGCCTTTGTGTCTTTCCTTAATTGCTTTGCAGTCTTTTCAATCTCTGGATCAAAGCTCAGATCTTCTTCGTTTGATCGTCTAGTCATGTACCTGAAACAATAGAATCTCAAAACAAACTAAAACTAAAATTAGAATAGAAAGAAAATTGAGACACAGTCCCCGGCAACGGTGCCAAAATTTAATGCGTGTCGTAAACACCAAAATTAATTACTGAATTCAAACACTACCGTAGTAGCGGTAAGTTCAGGTCGATTTCACATCGACTGATAATCAAACTCAATCTATTCCAATTAAAGTAAAATTAAAAAGACAGGTGATCACAGACAAAAATATATCCAAAAAATAATCATTCAATGTTGGATTGAATAAAATAGCACGGCCAATTTTATTATAACTCTCACAAATAATTAATTCAGATACGATCGTAAATTAATCCTAATTCTGAAATATCTAAACCAACGTGATCTAAACTAAATCAGAACAGCATTAAGAACAATAGCAACCAACAATAAACAAGTCCTACAAACGTTGTAAAACTTTAATCTATTATGCATTCTCCTAAGAAATTAAAAAAAGCGTAGCATGCAATTATTAAAATCAAAGTGCAATCTGTCTGCATTCTTTTAATTACAGTTTTGCCCTTTTTCTTCAAATTCTCTTCCTTGATGTCAAAATCACCTAAAATATAGAAAAATATATATTAATCTATTTTAAATGAATAAAACATGCTTAATTTAAGTATCAAGGTATATAAAATATAAATAAATTATGATCTATCAACCGCTTTAACCCAAAATTGACCCATTTAATAATCGTGTTAAATAGGTCAATCCGACATGTTCATAACCCATTTAAATAAATTTTATATAACAACTTGACATTTGCAATTGTAATACTATAAAATTTTAATTATATAATAAAAAAAACTTTATTACAAACATATATATATATTTTTTAATTTACAAACATATTTACAAAAATATTTATAAAAGAATAAAACCAAAATATTATTTTTCTAGCTAACAACATTCAAATTTCAGACAAAAAAAAAATCACCCTATCTTTTTCTTCTCCTCAACACCTCTTCAAGATCTAGTCCTCCATTATTTGATTCATTCCTCACTCATCCTCCCATTCTCTATCATTCCTCGTTCATATCTTTCTCTGCGCTCAAAACCTGAAACCTAATAATCTTCCTCGCTTAAATCCTTTGATAAAGCTTGGCTATAAAACAAACTTGACTAAGAAACAAATCAAAAGTGGCACGAACTCGGCTAGGAAATGAATCTAAGTGATAACAAACTTGATAAAGCTCGGTTAGATTTCTCATCGCTCTTCCTCTTTCTCTTCTAGCATTTCCTAAATCTTGATTTCCTTTATTTTTTTCTTTGGATTGTTTTTAATTTTCTCTGAGCTCCTGGTTGGCAGAGGTGCTTATGGCATTGTTTGGTAATAATTTAATATTTTGAAAGCTTTTGTGTTCTTAGGTTAATTAATTTTATTGGGTTTTTTTTTTGTGTGTAAATTTATGGGTTTTTTTCTTCTTTTGGATTTTTCTTTTCTTTTTTATGCCATTTGCTCAATGTTTATTGGTCTTTTATAGTTCTTTCATTGAGTAAGAAATGACATCATAGAGTGGTTTTTGGTTATTACATAAATTTAATGCAATAATTTCCTCTCCAAGCGAGTCAAAATTTAAAGTTATTAAATAGAAAATATGTGCAGTTTAGAAACTAAGAGTAGTAATATATTATTTAGTAATATGTTATTTGAGCTTATATGTTGATAAGGTTTTTTGATTACTGGCTTAAAGCTAAATGATGGTGTTAACTGAGATTTGGTTTTGATGTTTACTTTAGTTTGATTGTGAATATGGGAGTTTCTCTTCTATTTATTAAACCATGACTGTTTGATCCTAGTTGTTGATGCAGATTTTCGCATCAACTGTCAATTGTGTATATGTTAATTGTGTAATTATAAACTCGATATGTGTATACTATATACAAATAGGTTCCACTGTTTAAAAAGAACTAAATATTACAATTAAACATACAACTATCTCATATTACAATATACAACAATGATTCATAGATGCATAATTTTACATACATTACATCTTGAAGTTTTAGTGGAACAACCCTACCGCATATTTTTTTCTCATGGCAGTAATACTTTTTTCCACAATTTTGATTGGTAGCCCACATGATTTGTTTTCAATCCATCTCAAAGCGAACATCCCGCAATCCCCACTACATGAAAACCACATATTTATTATGTCACTAACAAGTTTAACAAACATATGCAATTAGGAGTGGGCCCGATCAGTTTTGGTTAGTTTTTGGTCAGTTTTTTAACCGAACAAATTAATCAGTTTTAGTATACATAGTAACCAACTGAACCAAACAAAATGTAAAAACTAGTTACAACCGAACTGGTCGGTTTCAGTCGTTTTATTTGGTTTGGGCTTGAAGTAATTGGGCCAAAAATACAGGCCCAGCTCATTAGATAAAAAATTGGGCCAAAAATAACATGACTCATTGGATCAAAAATTAATAAGCCCAACAGGTTCCTTTCCTAATCCTTTTTCTCATCTATACCCATTATATTGATCCAAAAAAAAAGGAAAATGTCTAGTTTTTGAATTATAAGTTTAACAACAACCAGATGGCATGCAGCAACTGCACTTCAGAAATACAAAAATAAAGAAAAATAATCAAAATTAACCTTTAAATTCTCATCAATCATGAGTACCAAAAACAAAATAATAAGAAAAACTAAAAACAGTGGATCAAACATAACACTTAAAATTATATGCAATTCAAACATAAAACCTTAAATAAAAACACAATCCACATTAAAAAGAAAAAAACATAATTAAAATGTTATCCAAAGTCCAAACTGAATTAAAATACAATCCAAACTTAATTAAAATGTAATAAAAAGTCCAAACTTAATTAAAATACAATCCAAAAAACGTAGATAAAAAAAAATTCAATTCCATGACATTTTGGCTATTGCCTGCTGGCTGGTAGTACAGTGGTGGTTGGATCAGATTGATGGTGGTGGTAGCTGGTAGTGGTGGTGGTGGCTAGTGGTAGTAGAGTGGTGGCTGCTGCCTGGATCAGATCGGTGGTTGTGGTGGCATCTCCTTTGCTCTTAGTGGTGCTAAACAAGACTCTCCTAACAAACAAATAATTAAAACTCATAATATAAAATTTAAATGAAGCTACAAATTTATCGAAGTAAAATAAAGGCTAAAATAAAAATTATAAATAATAAAGTATAAAACTTTACCGAGTTCAATGCTATCATAGTATAGCAAATCTTTCATTGGCATATCTAATCTATGATCTACACGGACCGGAACACTTTGCAACTAATTTTGTGAACAAATCAAAACCTCCACCATCTTTGTGCCCAATGAACTTTGATATTCATCATGAACGCAACCTCCAGTACTAAATGCAGATTCGGATGCCACGGTGGATACGGGAATTGCATACACATCTTTTGCAATTTTAGATAAGATTGTATATTTTGTCCAATTCATCTTCCACCAACATAAAATTTCAAATTGATCATTACTTGTATCCTCCACCGAATCCACCAAATATCGATCCACCTCACATTTCAATTCCATGACATTTTTCTCTACTTGCATCTTTTTAAATTTTAGAATCCTCAAACATGTCCATCATCATTACCACTCATCGCCATTTCTCTGTGGCATTAAAAGTTCTTCTCCATCATCGGAAACTGTTGATTTAGAAGTATCACTATCCTTATAAAACTCATAAAAGCAATAGAAAAAATTCTTTAAATCCTTAGTTACAGATTGAGCTTTGTTATCCTCATAAGCATCTTCAAACATCAATAATACATAATCTAACTTAAAGCGAGATCAAGCACAACTGCAATCAACAAAAGTTTATTTACATCTCCAAGTGTACCCCAATACTTCATAAACTTTTCTATTTACATAGAAAATACGCTAAGAGTGAATACGAAGGAAGAGTCCACCAAGGGTGCCGGGCATTCCCTGAATATTTTTCATCCTCACCCTCAGTGCATTCCCTCCTTCTGTTGTTGGCGCATCTTCCGCTGGGTGAACCGATGCATGGCAAACATTCATTTTCTAATCCTTTTTTTTTTTTCCAATCCAACTCTTCCCCCAATCTTCCAACTCCCACCTTTTTTTTCTTCCTGAGATGAACGACACCAATTCTTTTAGCAACTCAAAAAATAAATGTTGGGAAAACAAACACCAAAACACACAAACCATAAAGTAAATAAATAATAAAAGATAAAAATTCGTTTACCTTTTTCTCGGAAACAAAACGAACCTGAGCTTGAGAAAACAAAACCGAACAAACAAATTAATTGGAACCAAAACTGAAACGCGTTGCCTAAGATAGTGAGTGCGAGATCTGAGTTCAGTGATAGAACAGAAATCCGCCGAACCCAAAATCTAAAAGCAGTAGATTATGGCGGTAGGAATCTGAGTCAGGGTTGTTGGTTGGAATTTTGTATTTTGATCTGAGAAAGTTGTAAAAGTGAAAAGGAAAAAGGTCGACCAACCTTCACCTGCTGATTCAAATTATGTTTTTGTATCTTTACATAGTCCGGCTTCGTAACCAGCAGCAAAATAACAAAGTTTCTGTAAGAAAATCATAAACAACTTCATTTTTCAAAAACAAACTTTCTAATATTTCATAAATTAGCACAATTTCATAATTTCAAAGGAGAGAAGGAAGAGAGAGAAGAACCCACCAGTGGCTGAAGAACTCATCTTGCGTATGTAGCTGGTCTATTTCCGTCGTCTCTGTGGCTGGTGGATGGTCGATTTCTGTGAGAGAGGGGAAGCGGCTGGTTGATCTCTGTGAGAGAAATTTTAAAATTATGAGTGAGTGAGAGACGGGAAAGATTGAGAGATAAGAGAGTGACAGAAGATTTTGGTGGAATCGGGGTATAGAATCGGAGGCGGAGGAAGGATTAGAGCAAAAAAATGGGGATAAAATCAGAAATTTCTTTTTTTTTAAATTTTTTCTTTTTTCAAATGGTTGTAATCGGCTATTATCTTCCCGTTTGATTTCAACAGGGGGTTCATGGCTAGTAACCCCACATAAGGTTCACTTGAGTTTGACTCTGGAAATGAATGGGAGACTCTTTTCCCCTGTAATTTTTTTTTAAACTAATATATTTTTTTGAAACTGGGGGTTTTAGCCGAAAAGAGATATGGCAAATGATGAAAACCTACACTACTTCAAAAACTTTAATAGGCGACACCAAATACACGACGAACTAAAAAAATTATGTCACAGAAAACTAACAGCGACACAAACATAGTGCGTCTTTTTTATTTGAATAAAACAGCGACGCAAACACGTCCCTAAAATGTGCAAGAAATTATCTTTTGCGACACGCAATTGACAAACGTCGCGAAAAAATATGGCGCTAAGCATATTCGTCGACACGCATTCGGCAAGTATCGAGAAAAATCTGCGCGCCAAAAACATTCACGATGAGCATTTCGTAAAGTGTCACGGAAAATCTACATGGCAATCACATTCAGCGACACCCATTGGACAAGTGTCACGAAAAAGTTGCGCGCGAAATACATTCTGCGACACATATACTTCATACGTCGTGATTAGGGATACAACAATGGCGACACTAGTGTTGCCATTTCTCTTCGTTTCTCAGTCGCAAAAATTTGTGACACCAGCGGCGCGTGTTCTCTTATAAAAGAATGGTATTAAAAAGTATTTGGACTAACATGCATATGCCTCGGTATTTAATTCATGTCACACTAAAAATTAATTCACACCTACTAGAATTATTTCACAACACAAAAATAATCAATTCACACCTATCATTCTCTATCTATAAATACGTACCTCTATTTTGAAAGAGAATCATCTATTATTGTAAAAGAAACATTCATCAGAAAAGGAAAACAAGCACAAATACATATGCATAAATATTCTTACATTTTTTTTTATTCAACTTAGATTAAATTATTTCAAAATATAAGGAAATTGTAAACCATTCTTGATCATTGCTCTCTTTTATATGTTCGACCCACAACAAATCGTCGATCCATACGCCTCAGGTATTTCACCTTCATACATATCGAATGTTTTATTTTGGTTTCTTTAGATAGGGGTCGAAGCTGGATTGAAAAAGCAACAATCTTTGGCAAACGAGGATTGAAGAGGAGCTTCGTTGGTAGGAGCAGCTACGAAGAACGTACGTACGAGTCAGAGAGTCAAGATGCTAACTCATACATTAATACACTAAATTACAATATTTAATCAAATAGTTAAATTATATTGTGGTAAAACTTATGTTTGCTAATTTATCGATCAATTTATTTATAACATATTGAAATACTTGTAATCAACTCATCTATTATTGTAAGAGAAATATTATTTAGAAAAAAAAATTCAACAATATCCGTTATTGGCGATGCTGGCATCACCAATTACTTCAAAATAAGCGTCAGTAACTTCAAAACCGAAAACAAAATTTAATTCCAACCTACTTGCATTTATTTTGCACCTACCATTATCTATCTATAAATAGGCACATCCTCACGTTAACAATCCACATATCATGATTTGTTTATCTCTTTTACATATATATATATATATATATCTTTCTTGCCCTATAGTTTGAAATAATTTCAGCTGTTATGCCCAATTATTCAGCTGAAATTATTTCAAAATAAAAGAAAAGAATAAAATATTCTTTGATCATTGAAAAAAAAAAGCAACTATGCATGTATTGAATTTCTTCTTGGTTTCATGATCCCTTAGCTGATATTATTTCAAAATATATAGAAATAATGAAATATTTATGATCTTTAGTCTCTTTGATCTGTTCGACCCATTTCAAATGGTCATTTATTCTTCAGGTATTTCATATACCTCTAGAGATCAAATGTTTCATTGTTATTATAGGAGGATTTCTTGTCCTGTGTCAAAGAATGGCAATCAATTAATACTTGGGCAAGGCTCGCATTTCTTCTTCTGCTCCCTCGGTCATTTGCATTTGTCGATCGAGATCTGCAGATTTTATTGTAAACCTGATGATGATATGCTTGAGGTGCATATATATGGATAGTTTATATATGTAAATATGTTTGTGTAATATCAATAAAAATATTTCACATATTTCGTCAGATATTGTTTTGTATATAATATATATATATATGTATATCTTTTAGCTATATATATATATATATATATATATCAAAGAGCCTTAATTAATTCACCAAAAATACATAGAGAAGACAATAATAAATAATATACTTAAGATATTATTTTTAAAAAGTAATCAATATATAAATGATCAAATAAATTTAAATGTTTCCGCATTCATAAAACAATTGATATTGCATTATTTGAATAAAAAGCTTAATTAATTCAATAAAAACAATTAATTATGCTCATTATTGAAACATTTAAACTTTAATTTATACACGTAAAAAATAATTTATAATTATTTGCAACGTTTGTGTCGCCTGTCCAATTTGAAAAATAATTATTTGTGACGTTTGCGTCACTTGTTCTCCTTAAATTCAAATTTCATGGTCAACAATTTGTCTACCAAATTGTAATGAATATGCTTCATTTAATGTCAATCCACCTCTTTATGGTTGCAATAAATTATATTTTTATATTTTACGTTATTAATTGAGTTTTAGTTTCTCGATCTATCATTTTTCCATGCGCACAATCATCATACAAAGCGGAACACAAACTCAACCAAAGTTTCACGTTGCAAGTAAGTTTACACTCTTTCAACTCAAATATATTACGTAGTATTTATACGTTTAATACGCAATATTCCAGCATACTTGTATTTTCTTTTTGTAATTTATAAAGTTTGTTGTTTGGTTACTTTCATATGTTGATGCAATACGAAGATTACTGCATTAGTTACTCAAATAATATTTTGTCGAATGGATAAGTTATGGATATATTTGGATAGACGATCCACACATTTTGCCAAAGGCGTGGACACATTTTTAGAGTTCGCGGTGAAAAATATAAGTAATCGTAATGTCATTCGGTGTCCTTGCATGAAATGTGGCAATATGATATTGCATTCTATAAAGGACATAAAAGGTCACATAAATTGGAACGGATTCGATAGCAATTACAGGCAATGGGCACGGTGAATCCTATGAGTCAGCTGGTGGCGAGGCATCTTCATAGTTTGTTAATCAAGATTTAGAGTTCGATGAAGATGACAACGATAGCGAAGAAGATGTGGTGTACAACAACATTGAAATGACTTGTGATGCCTTTGATAATATGCATTCCGATATTCCCAAAAATCCTGATCATTTTGCAAGTCTGTTGGAAGAGGCAGAGAAACCTTTGTTTCTAGGATGCACAAAATTTACCAAGTTATCGGCTGTTGTCAAATTATATAACTTGAAGGGTAGATATGGGCATTCTGACAAGAGCTTTGATGCACTGCTGAAGTTGTTATATGAGATGCTGCCACAAGATAATGTTTTGCCGACTTCATTTTACTATGTTAAAAAGACCCTAACTGCTTTGGGAATGAAGTATGAGAAGATACACGCATGCCCAAAAAATTGTATTTTGTTTAGAAAACGGTTTACGGATCTAATGCTATGTCTTAAATGTGGGTCATCCAGATGGAAAATTGGAGAAGATAACACAATTACAAAAATCTCATCAAAGGTTTTATGGTGTTTTCCACTGGTTTCACGTTTTAGAGGAATGTTCCACAATGTTTCAACCGCTAAGAATTTGCAATGGCATGAAAATGAGAGAAAGACTGTAAGAGGCAAAATGCAGCACCCAGCGGATTCTCCAGCTTGGAAATTGGTAGAACGTTATTGGCCAGACTTTGCAGCAGAAGATAGAAACCTTAGACTCGGTATTGCAGCCGATGGAATGAACCCGCACAGTTTACAGAGTAGTGTCTATAGTGTTTGGCCTGTGATCAGTGTCATGTATAATCTTCCTCCTTGGTTATGCATGAAGCGAAAATTCATGATGTTGACTCTTCTAATATCTAAACCTAAACAGCCTGGCAACCGTATTGATGTCTACTTGGAGCCTTTAATTGAAGAATTGAAATTGTTGTGGGACGAGGGAATTGAAGCTTTTCATGCTTCTCGTAGAGAGGAATTCACTTTACGGGCAGTGCTGCTATGGACGATAAATGATTTTTCCGCTTATGGCAAATTAGCTGGTCATGCAATGAAGGGATACCATGCATGTCCAATTTTCAGTGAGAACACTTTTGCTATTCGCTTGCAAAATGGTAGACAAATGAGTTTTGTTAGGCCTAGAAGATTCCTACCTCATAATCATCCATACAGAAAGTAAAAAATGGCTTTCAATGGGTTTCAAGAATTTGGAGAGCCTCCAATACCATTGACTAGAGAGAAAATTTTGAAAAAGCTTAATGCTTGTACTTTTGAGATGACGTTGAACACTGTTGGAAAAAGAAGTCAATATTTTTTGACTTACAGTATTGGAAATATCTCCATATATGCCACAACTTGGATGTGATGCATATTGAGAAAAATGTTTGCGAAAGTATAATAGGTACATTGCTTAATATTCCAGGTAAGACGAAAGATGAAATAAATGTGAGGCTGGATTTAATGGATATGGGCTTGCGGCTTGAATTGGTCTAGTCGGTGCATGGAGCACGAACTTTTTTGCCTCCTGCATGTTTTACGTTATCCAAACAAGAGAAACAAATATTTTGTCACTGTTTGGCGGAGCTAAAAGTTCCTAATGGTTATTCATCAAATTTTTCTAATATTGCGAGAATGGATGACTTGAAGCTAAGAGGGATGAAGTCCCATGATAATCGCAGGTTGATGCAACAACTATTGTCTTTTGCTATACGTCCGGTGCTTCCTATAAACGTGCGAGCTGCAATTGCTAGATTTTGTTTTTTCTTTAATTCAGTATGTAAAAAATAATCGAGATTGCATCCCTTGATGCCATACATAGTGATCTCGTGAGAACATTGTGCATGCTGGAAAAGTTCTTCCCACCATCTTTTTTCGATGTAATGGTTCATTTAACTGTGCACCTTGTATAAGAAGTTCAATTGTGTGGACCAGTGCATTTCAGATGGATGTACCCTTTTGAGAGATACATGAAGATATTGAAGAGTTATGTTCGCAACAAAAATCGTCCAGAAGGTTGCATTGCTGAGAGTTATGTAGTTGAAGAAGCAATAGAGTTCTGTAGTGAGTACCAACAAAGGTTAGACGCAACTGGGAACCCTTTTGGTAGATATCAAAGGCTGAATGACAATGAAGATGTCGGTGCCCCTATTAAAGGTGGAAAGATGTACCAAATTGATCAAAAGCTTTGGAAGCAAGTCCATATGACCATTCTTTCAAATTCCCCGGAGGTTGAGCCATATAGGAGGTATGGAGTTTTATTGTCATTGCACTATCTATTGCATATTTAAAATGTACATGCATGAATATACGGTTTTGATATCTTGTTTTTTTGCGTATTGTTAGTTTTCATTTGGAAGCAGTAAAAGCCGATAAAAGAAACAGAGGAAAGAAGGCAAAATGGATTCAAGACGAACACAACTGCACATTTATGTATTGGTTGCGTGATAAGGTATACCTAGAATTTAATATATATATATATATCTTTTAATTGTTTGGTGCATGTACAAACACAATTTATTTACTGCGCTCCTCAATATGCTAATTACTTTCAATATCTGATGTTAATAGGTTGACTCCGAGTGATGTAAACCGACTTGTAATGTGGATGACACATTGAGGTGGCTTGCACAGGGTCCACAATGGGAGGTAACAAAGCATGAAGGTTATGTCATTAAAGGGGTTTGTTTCAACATTGTGGAAAATGGACAATAAATGTGTCACACAAAACAGTGGAGTGAAAATAGTAGCCCAAGGTATGCATTATGCAATAGCAAAAGACAATAATCATATTTTAGCGAATATGACTTACTATGGTAAAGTAAGAGAAATTTGGCATCATTGTTTTCATGTGTGATTGGATTGTCAACAGTACCGGTGTGAAAACTGATGATTTAGGTTTTACATGTGTGAACTTTAATAAGTTAGGTCACAGATCAGATCCATTCATCATGGCCTCACAAGCGCAGCAAGTTTTTTACATTGAGGATCAACTTGATCCACGTTGGTCAGTAATGCTATCTCCACCACAACGTGATGCATTTGTTGATGATGTTGAACAATATGATGACAACGAAGACACTCCATGGATCACAATCCATTTGCCGATCGTCTTCCTCACATGGAGGACGACATTGATGTTAACAGTGATGAAGACTATGAAAAAGTTTATATCCGTGATGATTGTGAAGGGATGTGGATATGAAAATTTGCAAACTCTTTAAACTATATATAATTTATATTTACGAGCATTGATCTAAATATTTTATACTTCCTAAATTTTATAATTGTTGACTACATACTAAATTTATTATTTAATAAATATCTAAATCTAAATTAAGTAAATGTTGCATAAGCATTATTTTTTTAAGAATTGTTGACTCAAATTCTTTTTTTTTTTAACTAACATGAAACAATTATAATCATACATATTAAATTGCAAAAAAAAAAAGTTACTACTATTAGCCAATAGTATACTTTTGGCGACGCTAGCGTCGAGAAGTATTATATATAAATTAAGTCAATGTTGCATAAATGATTTTTTTTTAAAGAAATGTTGACTTAATTTCATATTTTGAACTAAAATTTATAATTATGTATATTAAATCAAATATAAAAAACCCAGACACAATTTATACATTATATAGTTACCAAAGAATGAGTTGATAGTATAAGAATATATCAAAGTATAAAATTGCATAAAGATATTTAATAAGTATCTACAATCTAAATCTAAATTAAGTTAATGTTGCATAAATGTTTTTCTTTTTTTAACAATTGTTGACTTAAATTTTTTTTTTTTTGAACTAACATGAAACAGATATAATCATACATATTAAATTGCAAAAAAAAAAGTAATATTACTGGCGACGCTAGCGTCGCCTATACCATATATATAGCGATGCTAGCGTCACTTATATCGAATTCTTATATATTAAATTTACCTAAATATAAATTAAGTCAATATTGCATTAATGATTTTTTTTTAAAGAAATGTTGACTTAATTTCAGATTTTGAACTAAAATTATAATTATGTATATTAAATCAACTATAAAAAAAACCCATACACAATTTATACATTATATAGTTACCAAAAAATAAGTTGATAGTATAAGAATATATCAAAGTATAAACTTGCATAAAGATATTTAATAAGTATCTACGAATCTAAATTAAGTCAATGTTGCATAAATGTGTTTT